>JAQZBX010068003.1:0-15830 GCA_029593785.1 Cabassous unicinctus
AATTCCAATCTGACATTGTTTGTAATTATTTAGAAATTTATTCCCCAAATAAATAATTAACTAAAATCAACCAGAATGGGGTGGCAACTAAGTGTAACACAAACTTTAATAAAATGGGAACAGTATAAAATAAATAGTGTAACTACATTGAAAGGACAAAGAATAAAATTCTAACTTAGGTAACTTTATCAAAGTACTTTGACAGGATACTGTAGTACAAAAGATGAAATAAGTCTATACAAACACTAATACATTTTAGTAAATCCATCTCTATTGCTACTTCTACCACATGGAATTCCATTCTCCAATAAAAGAAACCAGGACTTCTTGGGAAAGTGGTGGATTCAGATCTGAAACAAGGAGAACAAAATGAGCCTGGAAAAGCTAGTGCCAGAAGATAAGGAAGTGTGTGAGAAAGGATGAGGGCATGTCATAAGGACACAGGAACCAAAATGAATGAACTCCCAATGACCAAAGTTAAAAGAGTTTGAGAAAGGAAACTAAATATTGTAGCATATTGGATTATAGCCCACAAAATAAAAGAATAACCAGAAGCACACACTGATATAAGAATTGAAGAAAGAATGAATCAAAAGGAAAGAAGTAAGGAAGGGAGGGAGGGATGGTGGGAGGGAGGAAGAAGTCTCATGTGCAGAAGAATTCCAATTAATGAATTTAGGAAGAGTGAGGGAAATACAAAATCACCATTAGGCAAACATCCCCCCAAAATGGTTGCAGACAAGAATCACCTATGTATTCTAAAACCTGGGCAGATGTATGATGAGAAAGGATATTGCTATAGTCTCAAAGCACCTCCCCTATGTTATTTATTAATTGCAAAGTGAAAAAACAGTAAGTTCACAGAGGAGAGACCTCCTTAATCCAGCACTGAAGGTTAAGATATGAATCTCACTTGTCTTCTTTGATGATGAATGGGAAGGGCACAGCCCTTCTCTGATATTTTGCCAACTTGCTAACCTCAACAAAATAATGAGAAAACTTAAGATAAATCTAAATTAAGAGATGTTCTACAAAAACACTAATCAGAACCTTCCAAAAGTGTCAAGGACATGAAGGACAGGAAAAGACAGAAGCACTCTCACAGATAGGAAAACATTAAGAGATATAATATCTAACTGGAATTTTGAAGCTTGGAAAGGATAAAAGGACAGTAGTGAAAAAACTGATGAAATTCTAATTAAGTCTAATTAGAATTAGGACAGTAATTCTAATTATTAAATAATTAAGTATTACTTCATTTAATACTATGGTACCTGTATTAGTCATCCAAAGGGGTGCTGATGCAAAATACCAGAAATCTGTTGGCTTTTATAAAGAGTATTAATTTGGGGTCAAAGCTTACAGTTACCAGTCCATAAAGTGTAAGTTTCTTCTCTCACCAAAGCCTGTTGTCATATGTTGGAGCAAGATGGCTGCCAATGTCTGCAAGGGTTCAGGCTTTCTCTTCCCCTTAAGGCTCATTGGTCCAAGCTTCTTCCAATATCAGCTGTAGGTTGTGATAAGTCTCTACTCTCTCCCAAGGATCATTCCTCTCTGAGCTCAGCTGCTCTTCTCTCTCCCCAAGGTCAGCTCTAAACTGTCAGGCAAATGGCTCATCTCTCTTCCTGGTGCTTCTGCCTTGTCTAAAGGAGCCTTCTGTCTTTCCTCACATATTTGCATCTCCTTGTATTTAATTCCTGGTGCTCCAACATTAAAATTCTCACTGTCTCCTCTGCCTTGTCATTTTTTCTGTGAATCCCTGCCCAACAGGGGGGCAGGGATTCAACATCCTACTGACATGGCCCAATGAAAGTCCTATTCATAATTTAATCAAGTAAAAGTGAAATATCTGCATTCAATACAACCCAAGGGTATCACTAGCCCAGAGGAACAGATGATTTTACAAACATAAATATTATTTCTTTTTGGAATTCATCAACAGTATCAAACTGCCACACTCCAGCCTTTCAATTCCACAAAGACATTACAATATTCCAAAAACCATGAGTCAGTAACAATGCCATGTTCAAATTCAATTCAAAATCAGTTAAAGGAAATACAGTTTTTCTTGGGGCAAAGTCCTGTCTGACTTTAGACCTCTGAAGCTTACAAAACTCTTTATCTGCTTCCCATAAACAAATGGATAGACACAGGATAAACATTTGCATTACCATAAGAAGAAATTGGAGGGAAATATGAGTCATGGATCTAGAACAGTTCTGAAACCCTGCAGGGTATAATTCATTAGATGTCAAAGTCTGAGAGTGATTCTTAAGATGATTGTTTCTTCTCCCAGGGTCTTCTTGAGAACCCACCCTTTCCAAAGGCTTGTCTAATGGCCATTTTCTTGGTTCCACCCTCATCAGGGATCTGGGTAGTGACCAAGGTTCAGGCCTCCCACTCCAAGAACCTTGGTGTGATGGCCACACCTTCCCTGACATCTGGGGTAAAGTCTTAGCTCCCCTAATAGTGAAGTGAAGACAATATTCTCCCTAACCTTTGAAATACAAGCCCAACCCTCTCAGAGCAATGAGTTGGTGACCTGGTCTTCTCTAATCCATGGGTGACAGGCCCATTCCTCTTAGACCTTTCAGGGGATGGCCATAACCTCCCTAATCATTGGGGAATATGCTCCAACCTTTCTGTTTCCTGAGCCAGCAAAACTCTCCCTGGACATTTGATAGGAATATCCATACTCTTCAACTGCCCCTCTCAGTATACATAGGTGGGGTTCCTCTCTTGACCCAAGGCAGTGTCTCCTTTCCAGATCTCATGGTTTTCCTCTTAAAGCTGCTTTCCTTTCCATACCATCCCTAAATGTCCCTTTTAGTCCAAGCAGACAGTGGTTTTATTCATACAATCTTCTGAAAAAGCTTGTTGTCTTAGCATGAAGGAAGCAGAGGTCCAAGACATCAAAAATAAGGCTTTCCACAAGTCTTGCCTAGATAATTGCATATTCAATCCTGATTTACAATTTCCAAATTTAGTTAAGTCCTCAAATGGGGCACTATTGTCTAGGGGTTTGATTTCCAGAGGATTGGAATTTCAAGAATCAGTTTCTGTTCTCTTTGTGCCCAAAAGTTCATTTCTCAGCTCATCTCTCTTTTCTAGCATTTTCCTACAAGGTGCACAGAGAATCCAAGCCACATTCTCTGAGTTTACTTTGGAAAGTTCTTCAGCTAAATGCCCAGGCTTGCCATTTTCAAATTCTGCCTTCCATAAAACACCAGGGTTAATCTTGTTAAGTTCTCTGCAACTTTAAAACACAGATCACCTTTCCTCCAGTTTCCAACAGTGGTTTCATTGTTTACTTCTAAGCCCTCATAAAAAATCTTTTCAAAGCAAGCTAGGTCTTTTCCATCAAGCATCTCACAACTCCTCCAAAAATACCCCTTACCCATTTATAAAACTGTTCCAGCATTTTGGTAATTGCAAAAGCATAATCCCACTCTCTGGTACCAAATTCTGTATTAGTCAGCCAAAAGGATGCTGCTGCAAAATACAAGAAAACTGTTGGATTTTATAAAGTGTATTTATTTGGGGTAGAAACTTACAGTTACTAGGCCATAAAGCATGAGTTATTTCCCTCACTAAAGTCTGTTGCCATATGTTGGAACAATATGGCTGCTGACATCTTCAAAGCTTCAGGCTTCCTCTTCCCCTTAAGGTTCCATGGCACCAGCTTCTTCTGATATCAAATACATTGGGAAAATTCTCATCTCTCTCCCAGGGTTTGTTTTTCTCCAGGCACATCTGCTCTGCTCTCTCCCCAAGGGCAGCTGTTAATGATCAGGTGAATGGCTAGTCTCTCTTCCTGGGGCCTCTGCTGTGTCTAATGGTCATGTTAATTGTTAATTTCCTGGTTTTTGTAGTTGCTGCTATGAATATGTGGAATGTTATCAAGAGTGAGAATCAGTGACAGGAACATATTAACTCTCTGTATTATTTTTGTGTCTCTTTCTGTACATCTAAAATAATTTCTAAATAAAATATTAAAACAGCATAGAAACAATAAAAAAATATTTCCCAGGTAATTACTGGATGTGGTGGTTAAGCTAATGTGTCAACTCAACCAGGTAATTTTGCCCAGTTGTGTGGACAAGCAAGCACTGGGCTAATTGTAATACAAGATCATTTCATGGACTTTAATTATCAGTGAATTGATTGCATAGATGGCTTAGATGTAAATTCCATCTACAATCAACTAAGGATATTGTTGCCAACAATGAGTGGCTTCATAGCCAATTAGTTGAAGGCCTAAAAAGGAGATGTGATTTCAGCATTCTGGGAGAGAAATCCCATCTCTACTTCACAAAATCAGTCTCTTGGGGAACTCATCGAAGACTTTCAGCAGCACCCCTGTTTTTTAGTCTATCCTACAGAATTAAAACCTATACTTCCCCAAGGTCATGTGAGCCAAGTTTATAAAATCTCATATTATTTATAGATATCTCCTGTTAGTCTGTTTCCCTAGTGCACTGTTACTAATACTGCTTGGTACTGGGAGTGGTTTTTAGGAAACAGAATCTTAAAAATATGATTTCTGAATTGGTTCTGTGACTTTTGCAATTGGCTCTCTACTCTGATTATATTCAATGTCACTAATGACTCTGTTTCAAATAATCAAGAGCCCACTGGCTGTCCATGGTGTAAATTGACAATAGAGATATGCAAAATATCACCCCTAAGTATGACTACATCCACCCTTATAAGAGACAAGGATGTGAGTGAGATTTTTTTAACATCTTATCAGAGTTTAGCAGAATTGAAAGCTACAGTGATGCTTCCTGGCCATTCCTAAATACAATGGATATAGTTACAAAGGAAAGGGATTATCTGAAGGCTTCAAATTTGCAAGTTAAGCACCACATCAATTACGTGAGAGATTCTATGTGTGCTCTGAAAGAAACTCTGGTTTTGTACAGCTGCAGAATTGAGATCTCTGAAAACCAGTCTCAAAGTCTCATTGTATGAATAGCAGAATTACAACAGAAACTAAAATCTTAACCTTGTAGGATGTCTGCTGTTAAAGTGAGGGTATTGGTTGGAAAGGAGTGGAACCCTGAGAATTGGGATGGAGACAAATGGATTGATGATAATATGGGTGAGGACATTGAAACCCGAAATTCTGCTAGGACTTTGCCAGATAAAGCTGTAATGGTCTGCTTTGGGGAGACAACAAAATGTCAAGCTTGCACCACCCAATATCCAGCCTCCCCCCAAGCAGTACACACCTCCTCTCTGTCCTAAGATGGGTACAACCCAACTTCAAGCCTGCTCTGCACAAACTCCGGCCTTCCCCAAAGAGTCTCAATCTTCTCCCCCACCCTGATATGTGTTCCATCCAAACTCCAACCTCCACACCCCAATCTCCAGCCTGCCGCCAAGGAATCTGGACCTCTCCCTGCCATGAAGAAACCATCACCAACCTCCACCTTGCCTCAAGAATCTACCATACAATCCTATCTGAAGAGATTAATCCTCTCTCACCAGATGAAACTGCAAGGGAATGCCCTGAGGTAATTGGCTTACAAGACACTTCAAATGCTTCTCCTTACCCACCCCCACCATGCCTCTTCTCTTCCAGACCTATAACTAGACCAAAATCACAATTCCCTAAAGATGATGTACAAAGTGGTACTCATGAGTAAGTATGCGATGAAACTCTAAAAGGAGTGCATGAGTTTAACGATTTGTATAGAGAGAAATCAGGGAAATTTGAGTAGGACCTCTGCTGTTACTAATGAGCTAGCTCTATTCCTCTGTGTTCTTCTCTTGTGTATTTTCTTCACTGATCTTGGTTGAGCATCCATGTATATATCCCAAGGGTGTGGGAGCTCAACCCTGCATGCCCTAATGTCACGGTTGAATCGAACCCATATCTTGATTTAATAAAGTAAAAGTGAAACCTCTGAATTTAATACAATCAAGGGGATATCATGCTCAGAGGAACAGAACTGTTTACAAACATAATCAATATCTGTTTTGGAATTCATAAATAATATCAAACTGCCACAACAAGTTACAGACATGAGGACAGTAAGGGTCATGAATATTTCTTTCTTGTTTTGTTATTACTGTGTTTGAATATGTATCTAAAACAAATATCTTTGTTTTCTTCCCTAACATTTCCCCTTATCATATGACATAAGTTGTATTAGTTTCAAGTTGTATTTAAGGATGTCAAGTTTAAGTGTGAATATTACCAAAGGATTGCACCTTAATCTTGAGAGACTTAGTGCACTTCCAGTTGTATGCAGGATAGTTGAGTATTGTTAGGCCAAAAAATATATATATATATACACACACACACATACATATATATGTCTGTTATTATTATTTAGTGAATAAGTTTTGTTTAATGTGATGTGTATGGCTGTAATTTGACAAGGAGTATACTGTGATGGTTAGGCTAATGCATCAACTTGGCCAGGTAATGGTGCCCATTTGTTTGATCTAGGAAGCACTGGGCTAATTGTAAATCCAGTGCATATCATGATCTTTACCCATCAGTGAGTTGATTGCATAGATGGCTGCTTACATCTACAATCAGCCAAGGAGATTGCTTTCAGAAATGAATGAAGTCTCATCAGATCAGTTGAAGGCCTCAAAAGTGGAAGTGATTTCAGCATTCAGGGAAGAATTCCCATCACTACTTCAGACATCCAGCATCTCCTGGGGAACTCATTGAGGACCTTCATCAGAGACCCTAGTTTCCCACCTACCCTGTGGAATTTGGACTTGTGCATCCCCATGTTCACGTAAGACAATTTTGTACAATCTCATACTGTTTACAGATATGTCCTGTAAGTTCTGTGTCCCTAGAGAATGCTGACTAATACACTAGGCATGTGTCATGCCTCTAAAGATCAACTGGAAGGCTTCCACTATGCTGTTAATGCTCCTTTCTTAATGTGGTTGCTCATAACACGTGTTTTCTCACTTTGTGAAAATTCATAGAGCTCTACACTTATGAGTTATACTATTTTTTTTAAAAAAATGTACAGTATATTTCAATAAAGAGTAAATTGAAAACCAAAAGTATTTACTATGCATGTATAGAATATATGCAAAATATTAAGATTTTAAAAATGAGTGTGTATACAAGGATATTTTTATTTTCTTCATTTTGTGTCTGTTTGAAATTTGAAAATTTTTTGATGGATAATTCTTTATTTATTAGGCACTTAGCTGTCCTAATTCTAATAAAAATCACTGGTAATGTTGAACTATACCTGGGCCCTGTGATCTGGGAAATCTTTGAAGGGTAAAAAAATGCCTTCATGCTTTAGAGTCTGGAAAACACCTTAATGCAAAGCACCACCTTCCTTTATGACTTCAGTAAGATTCACTGATGTTCCCTTGTTGACCTGTGGCAAGTCCACATTCAAACACTGCAAATTTCCATTGTTCGACTCATAAGTGATTGGCCAAACTGCAGGTACCAAATGATTTATTGGAACAAAATGTTGTCAATCAAACTTTTTGAGCTTCTCTCCTTTCCCCATGTCCCTGAACTTGAGTCAACCCTCAGTCTGAGGCAGCCTACTACCTCTCCTTAAAGACCCCTCCCAGAGTTGCAGTGTCTACACCCTAGTTCATTGGACTCACCCAGGAGAGTGGATGGGGAGGTGAGGATGGACAACCACCACACCAAGGAACTGAGAGAGTCTACAACTGCAAGAAAGAGAGTCCCATCCATCAGCCATATGGGATCAAAGTCCCCTCTCAATTAGATGTGGAATGGGCATTACCATCCTTGAATCCTCAGGATTGGGGAATAAACTATTGACTAGAGTGGACTTACTGTTATTCTACTATAACTTATTGTGATTCTAGCAATGGAAGAAATATCATTGATGTGGCCACAGGAGGTGCTGAAGTCAAGGAGACAGAAAAGAGGTGAAATATGGGGGCATTTTCAGGATGTGGAATTGACCTGGATGACATTGCAGTCAGTGACAGATACAGGCCATTATATATCCTGCAATAGCCTACAGAATTGAGTGGGAGAGAGTGTAAACTACAATGTAAACTATAGTGTGTGCTCAGTGGCAATGCTCCAAAATGTGTTCATCAATGGCAATGAATGTACCACACTAATGAAAGAAGTTGTTAATGTGAGGAAAAGTGGGAGGTCTGGGGAGTGGGACATATGAGAATCCCTTATATTTTTTATGTAACAATTTATGTAATCTAAGTATCTTTTGAAAATAAAAAACATATTTAAAAAAAAACAAACAAACAAACAAAAAAAGTCCCAACCCAGAGAATAGGCTGCCTCAGCATACAACTATCCTCTGATCTCCTACCTGATCACAGGATGGTCTCTTCTTTGTAACTGGTTTTTTCTAGCCTTCCTTTCAACTCTCCATGAAAAAAAAAAACATTTTTAACTAAATCTTGAGACACTTACAGACACCTTTTTCAGAGCATTCTCCTTACTGTAATATTCTTTCAACATAATCACCCCTCACCTAAGTCCAGATTTGCTTTTAACACTGTACTATAATTCTTAATGCCAATCAAATTATATTTTGTAAACAGAGAAATACAAGGTCTACACAGACACTCCCTAAGACACTTTATAAATGTCTTCTGACTAGATCACCTTCAACTTCTCCAATATGGTGTTTTTTATACCACCTCATTCAACTTCATACTACCTGTTAAAATTATTTATTTCTATCAAAACTAAACCTATAAAATAATAACATTTTTCAAATATGCCTGAACATGGTCTAGAATTAAAGTCATTACCAATCTTGATAATATTTTGAAAATAGGTATCTATTGTGAACATAGGTAAAATAAGGGAAAGTTTTCTTTTTATAATTATTATTTTTTATTTTTAAAGAAGTTTTAAATTATATAAATGTTACATAAAAATATAAGGGTTTCCCATATGCCCCACTACCACACTTTCCCACATTAACAACATCCCTCATTAATGTGGTACATTACTTATGATTGATGGACACGTATTGAAACACTGCTACTAACTATGGACTACAGTTTATATTATAGCTTACACTCTGCCTCACACAGTTTTGTAGGTTATGATGAAATACATAATTGCACGTATCTGTCAGTACAATGCCATGATGGACAAGTTGCACAGGCTCACAGAGCTTTAGTGTGGAAGATAGGATTCAGGGAAACTTTTTAAATTTAAGTTTCCAAAGTTGTTAAGTATGATTTTAGGACAGATAAAAACTTTACGTTCAATATAAAGGAAAAGAATTTTGTAAATTCTTTCAAATATAATATTAATAAAAATGAATACTATAAAAATACTTAAATTTAGACAGTTTTCTTATTTATAAAGCAATTTCTTCGTTAAATTTAAATATTCAGACTTAATGACAATATTCAAAATTGTATTTGCAGTTTATCTTACATCCCAGGTATACAGCCAAACTGTTGATAAAAAGAGATGAGAGCTATTCTATGTTATGAGATGAAGAAAAGAGAATTATTCAGCCTCCTAGTACTTCTTTTGGGGTATCCTCTGTGAATAGGACAGATGAGAAAATTCCTGGGTGAACTTAGTTCCATAGGCCACTTCTGAATGAACAAGAATCAGTAATTCCACAAGTAAGGCCAACTGTTAGATAATTGTGGATGCTCCAATTACCTTCACATTTCATGTAAACAATGTATAGAACCACACTGCCTGTACTACTGTTAAATGAGTGACTTGGAAAGCAATAGGAAATATTTATCAGTAAAACCATGTTTATGTCACTTTGATCCCAGCTCAAATACCTGGGGTAGATTTACTCTATGATGTGAAAACAGGTTTGTCATACCTCTGTCAGTTACTAGAGCAATAATGTGAAGATTCATGAAAATACATATACATTAATCTATATAAACATACCTATAAATATTTATTTATTCATAACTGTTACAAAGTAACTCCAAAGGGAGACATGTAACATTTCCAGAAAGGAGGATAAGGATTTACAGTAGATAACTACAAGGTGACCTTGAAAGTCAATTTCATACCTACCTTTACTTATGAGAGAGCTGTGCTCTATTACATAAGAATCTATAATTAGATGATGCCTGAAAGTCAGTAGCATCTGAGGAATTTCTTGAGTATATTTATCTTTTTTGCTTAACTTGAGTCTCTTCTAAGCAACCTTTTCAGAGCCCACTTAACCTCTTTGTTTCTCAAGGTGTAGATCCAAGGATTAACGGGGTGGGGTGTCACTATAGTGTAGAAGAAAGAGAGTAATTTACTGTGGTTCTGCATGTACTTGCACTTAGTCTGGATGTAGGCAGAAATTATGACCCCAAAGAACAAGACCACAATGATCAGGTGGGACCCGCAGGTGTCAAATGTTCCCCTCCTGCCTCCAGCAGATTTTATCCTCAGCACGCTTCTAATGATGAGGTCATAGGAGATCAGAGTTTGCCCCAGAGGTGTAACTATATACAGAACACTAGCTATGGTGAGCTTATTTTCCAGGAAGGTTGTGTTCACACAGGCAATTTTCATCAGGGCAGGCTCCTTGCACATGAACTCATCCACCCTGTGGTGGCTGCAGAGAGGCAATTGGAAAACAAGGATGGTCTGCACCATGGACCCTGCAAAACAACTGACCCCATGCCACAGTTGCAAGCTGTGGGTGCATAGATACACCATAGTGAAGGGGCCAGCAGATGGCATTGAAGCTGTCATAGGCCACCACATTCAGGAGGACAGATTCTGTGGAGCCCAGCCCCAAAACATTGTACAGGTGATCACACACCCAGCATAGCTAATGATCTTCTCAGGGCCCTTGAGGTTCCAAAGCATCTGTAGGGTGATAATTGATTTTTTCTATAACATAATAAAGAACCCTACTTTTCCAGAAGAATGACAATTAGCTGCAGAAGATTTAGTTGCTTTGGTAAAAAGTTCAATTAAGGTCACAGTTTGATGACAGGAAGTGGAAGAACCATGTGTGTGTATCCTGTTAGCTCTAACTCTCTCCTGCAATCTCTTGCCTCAAATTACCTTCAGGTGGATGGCATTCAGATTGTTTACTCAGCACAGGTCTCTGGAGCACTCCTTCCCAGGCAACTTCTCATTGCTGCATTGGAGGGGACACTGGTCTCTGGATAGAGAAGAACCACAGAGGCTTGTGCTTCCATTTCTACAGGAATGCAGTCAATTGTAGACCACCTTCTGAACATATACAAACTCTTGCATTCCTGCTGGAAAGGCATCTATAACAGAAGGCATTTAAAATTCCACGCAGTGAGAACGTCCTTCAGTTCTACTCATAATGAAGTTGCAAAACCTACATTATATCACATATACTATTATAATTACCAATACTGCCTTGATAGCTTCTTAAAAGTATCATTTTAAAAATATATGTTGCCAATTTTTGTTAGTTAATTTCCATGTGTTTTACATATGTGTGATAGACCTGCACATATCCACCTACACATGCATGGAGTTAAACACAATTGCTGAGGATCTGAGAACTGATCTAGAGACAGATGAGAAAGGAACAATGATAAGAAGGAAGTGATCTGTGATGTCAAGTAAAAAGAGAGAGAATCTCAAATTCATTAACTCTTTAGAATTCCTTAAAAATAAATATTCATATTGAAAAGTAAATAGGCAGCCTTTATATCACATTCATTTTCAAGCTTCATTATTTTTCTTTCAGTTTGTATTTTATTAAGGACATAAATATATGTATAAAGTCATATGCATTTAATTTGGATATAGATATGCTCATATAATGGGGTTCCATGTCCAAAAACATTATCTTTTAAGGTACTTGATTACACACAATTAGAAAAATACCCATACATAAAGATACCTCCTTCCTGAAGATGCTCTTTCTAACATAGTTCCAACAGAGGGTAAAATTATTTGCCAGGTCTGCTGGCCCTGTGTTTGTTTGCCATCAGAGCAGTAAACTGGTTTAAATTTTTGAATGTGTAAAATTAGGCTTAGTTTAAGGAGGGTGGAATGACGAGAACTTAAAGTTCCTGGAGCAACCCTGAATTTCTTGGCCTTAGGCATATAAATTGACATCTCAGGTAATAAAAGTCTTCACCTGCAAATTAGTGATACTAATACAGTACAACTTGAAATGTTTCCTATAGTCGATCAAAGACAAACACAAATTTAAAAGAGTAGAATGTTTTAGCTTGATAAAGATTCTATGTCATATCAGAATAATATCTTCCTTGATGTTTATATTAATCTTATCACCATTTATTTTTTCAGAGAAAAAGTCTTCTCACTTTTTAAAGAACTAAGTTTTTTCTCACAATCATATTAACTCTTATTTATTCTTTTATTATCACTTTGGTTAAATAAGGGGCCAAATAATGCTTTACGCTAATCCATTTCCCTGTTTCACGTAATGTTCAAAGCTGACAACTTTTGGCATTTTGCCTTTACAAAAGCAAACCTAAAGCTATGTTTTGAATTTCAAACTGTTGCAAAGGATTTGTTCTTTCACCTTTTAAAATAAACATGGTAGAAATAGTTAAGTTCATTTGGTATGGTGTGAGATACATGGGAAGTATTACAAAAATTAAATGGGATTTTCTAAACTTCTGTTGGTTGAATTTGTATGGGTGGAAAGTTATTCATATAAACATTTGTGATTGTATAAAATTCCTAAAGTTTTAAAAATGTTCTCAATGTTCTTATAATGTCCTGACATTTATCTGCATTATATTAGACAACAACATAAGGTTTTGGGCTATAATTTCAGTTATTCTTAAAAAATATGTCACTTGTCACAGGAACAAACACATTTTGTTGTCAACTACAATTTGCTCTGATGCTTCTCTTAAAGTGTTGCAGTCAGCTATAGGTCAGAATTTCATTTCCAGCAAAAAGGAATTTTAAACAAGAAGCAAGGGAAGTATATAAATTACATTCTACCTTTCATTTTAACATAACCCTGGTAAGAGTCTAAACATGGGACAGGTTCGTGTGCTTCAACTAACAGGGTCCATTTAAACACCTTCAAAGGGACTTTATACAGTTACATATTTTAAATGAAATATGAATATGTCCTTGATGTTATATGTATGTTTCTTGGATGAATAGATACTTTTCTTTCCCATATGATCACTGTCCTCCCTATAGCTAAAAGTTATTAGTCTTCCCCACCTGGAGAATTCCTGCTATTCTCATGTGGAATACAGATTACCAGTTTACTGAAACTGTAATTGAGTAACTTTGAAAAGTTTAAGAGCCACTTTTTGAAAAATATAAATTATCCCCATTTGCACTTGTAACATGGAGACCTAGGAAAATAAGCTGTGGGATATATTAGCCTTGCCTCATAAAAAGAAATGAGGCAATTACCTCATACTATTGGGCCAAGTTCTCAATCTTAAGGATCACATTTATAAAATTTATCTCTATAATGATGAAGTAAAGCCTCATTATAATTAATGCCTAAAAGTCACCCCCTGAAAACTTCCTTTTTACTCAAATGTGGTCTCTCTCTCCAAGCCAAACCCTTCAAATGATCTCACTACCTTCCCTCCTAAATGGGACATAACTTCATGGGATTAGCCTCCCTGGTGTTGAGGGATTAATACCAAATGTATATCAGCAATGCTTTTGGAGAAAAATCTTAATCAAAAGGGGGACTTAACAAACAAAACAAAATAGTGTTTCTATGACTAAGACATTTGAAATAAGTTGGAAATTCATTCTGGAAGCTACTCTTATGGAGGTGTCAACCAGATATCACAAACTGCCACAATATAATACAACTTAAGCAACAATGTTCCTAAAAATTCTTGAAACAGACACCATAAATAAGCTACAAGTCTCCATGGAATGAGCACCCATTTAGTGGAACCTATCTAGGAATCAATTAAAAATCTATTTTCCTAATTTGACATGATTGTATTATATTCACTTACAAATCCTCTAATCATGATTCTTCTACTTTTTTTATCTTAATTAATATAAATATATAATTTGCAATTTACTTGTTAAATTTGTTCCTCAGAAACTTAAAGCCTCCGGACTATTCCTATGCTGGTTAAGCCCTGAAACCCAGAGGTACCAGGCCCTCCAAGAACAACAAACAGGAACTCATGAATGATTTAACTCTAAACAAAGAACTTCCATTCCTCACATCCTAGTCTATGCCCTTAATCAGCGTGAACCTGCCAGATTTGTCAATTGCCTAAATCCCAGGAGACTGAGGGAAACTCAAAGGGGGGATTGAAACAGTGGAATCTCCCTCCTTTCTCTGTTTTTATCACAAGTTGCTCTATCTCCCCTTCTCTGTATTTACCACAAAACTGCCTGATACAGGTAGAAACAGGCCTAGATTGGCCTGTAAAATTTCTTCAGCCATATCTTGCACTTTCTGCCAATATAACCTATAGTAAACTAGTGTCATCTTTCCTGTTAAATCTTCACCCTCTCATCATACTAAAAGCATCATTTTTTGATCATGCAATGTATGATATGGAAATGTCCCCTCCTGCACACACTTTATCTAGCCCTGCCTCTGACCTTCCTTCATCTCACATCACCCCCATGTTACATCATCCCATCTCCCTAAGACACCCCCACTTTGGTCCATTAATAACCCTACTACTCCCCCAGCTTTGGGAGGCAGATTCAAGCATTTTCATCTGTCTCTTTGCTAGCTGACCTTACAATAAGTCTCTTCTTTTCTCAAAATCCCAGAGTCACGGTATTGGCTACTATGTGGAGAGTGCAGCAAGCCCATTGCTCAATAACAAGACTAGCGCAATGAGATAGTGCATTGTTTTGAATTTTAAAGTGTTGTTTATAACTTATTCATTATCAGTGGGAATATTTAATGGTTCAGTCAATGTGGAGGATGTTTTCCTCAGGAAGCTAAGTATAGAACTGCCATATGATCCAGCAATCCAATTACTAGGAATACAGCCAGAAGTATTGAAAACAGGGACAAAAACAGATATGAACACCAATGTTCATTGTGGTATTGTTCACAATTGCAAAGAGTTGGAAGCAACCCATGTGTCCATCAACTTAAGAATGGATAAACAAAATGTGGTATAAACATACAATGGAATATTATTCAACTGTAAGAAGGAAAGAAGTACTGACACAAAGCACAACACAAATGAACCTTGAGGACTTTATCTTGAGTGTAGTAAGCCAGTCACTTAAGGAAAAATATTGCATGATCTCATTGATATGAAGTAAGGATATTGAGCAGACCCACAGAGGTATAGTCAGGAAGATAGATTACCAGGAGTTGGAAAGGGATTGGAGAGTGGTGAGCTGATGCTAAACTTTGGCAGAACCTATGATAAGGTTGATGGTGGTGGTTTGCCAGTGAATAGAGATGATGACGTGCAACAATATGAGTGTGGTCAATAGTGCTGGAGTGTGAGTTTGAGAACAGTTGGGGGTTTTGAGTTATCCACAGTGTTTGGGGGAGGGATTGGATGTTGAACAGTGTAAATGTGCAGTTCAGTGAGAACTCTGAAGTGGCTGAGGATTGTGGTTGAGGATACTATTTTGGGAGTGTTCTTTTGGGATCTATGGCAGGGAAGTGTCATTGGTGCAGGGTGTTGGTGGCAGGAATGTGTGGGAATGGGTGCACTTGTGTCATGTCTTTATGGGATATGAATGTGTTCATGTCATAAATGTGTTTTATCAGTGGGTGGAGAGCCACACAGTAGCCAATAAAATATTAAACTCCCATCCTGGGGAGTCCTGCTGTTTTCTCAAATAGAGTGGCAATAATCTCTGGAGTACATAAGCAGTGCTTAATAAAATAATAAAATTCAACAGGTCAATATGCCAAGCCTTCAATATCAGTGCTTGTACTTAT
>JAQZBX010068004.1:0-15830 GCA_029593785.1 Cabassous unicinctus
TATATATATATATATATATATATATATAGAATCTGATCACTTCTCACTACCTCTACTCTGATCCAAATCACCATCATTTCTTGCCTGAATTATTGCAGTAGCTTCCAGCTTGTTTCCCTGCCCTTGCCCACTTCAGTTTATTCTCCTTACAGCAGTTAAAGTAATCCTGTTAGTCATGACACTCCTCTATTCAGAATCCTCCCATAGCTCCCATCTCCTCTAGGACCCTGCTGTGGGATGATGGCCATCTGATTGGCTTTAAGGGTGGTTAAATAATTTGACTGTCACCCGTGCCCACACCCATTAACTTAAGCTGGGGTGTTGACTTACGTTCACCTTCTTTATTTTCTTCTCTGCTGCAGGGATCTTGCTGCTTTTGACAAATCCCGTGATCAAGCTATCCGTGCCTACCAAGAGCACAAAGCAAGCATGCATCCTGTGACTGCAATGCTGGTGGGGAAAGATATAAAAGTGGATTAGGGGAGGAGTGGGTATAGCTCAGTGGCTGAGCGTCTGCTTCGCATGTACGAAGTCCCAGGTTCAATCCCTGGTACCTCCTAAAGGGAAAAAAAGAAGTGGATTAAGGACCTGCCGACTGCTGATTTTGGAAATTCCTCTTTTTAAAACTGAATTCATAAAAAGATATGAAACTTTGGCTCACATTGTTATTAAAAATGTCTTTTTAGTTTGGGCTTTTTATTGTATCACTGATTTTGCTAAAATAAAGCTGAGCTCCTTTTTTTACGTGGTACATTCTTTGTAAAATGAATTTTAGCAAAGTATAATTGTTGGTTTCACAGATTTAAATTGTTAAATTGTTAGCTTCATATTAGTTTTTTCCCAGTGTGATCACAAAATGTCAGCACATTATTGACCTGATGTTTTATTTAAGCTCTTTAATTCGAATGTTCTACAAACCAAAAGTTCAATATGATGAGGGTTTTGCTTTTTTTGCTTTTTAAAGAACTTTAAACATGAACCCTTGGTTGGATTTGCTTCCCATCTGCCTAGTGGACATAGGATGAGCTCCCTCACCGAAATGCATAAACTCTAATGGGAGCATTCTGCTCCCAGTTCCTGGATCAATCCTAACCACTGGATGCATGCTGGTCTCCTGTCCCCAGGGTCAGCCGTCCACCCTGAGCACCAGTTCTCCCTGCCAGTCCTGCTGATGGTCTGTTCCACCTACCTGGTCTCTGCCCAGCAGACATCACCCACCTACAGCATACAGCATGTAGAAAGAAACATATTGAAAACAATACAATTCAAACCAAATGAAAGAAGATAGTGATGGTTGGGCTAGAAATCCTCAGTGACTATGTTAGAGTGGTTTCCAAATGTTCTTCATTCCCAGCACCCACTTAGTGTCTCAGTACTTTTTAAAAATAGAACCCCTTGGCCAAAAGAAATGCCCAACTGTTCCATTTATTAAATAGGTTCCTCCTTTCATGTGGCACCAAGTAGATGGCCTGGTTTCCCCCATAAATGTAAAAAGTCCTACAGCACCCCCGAGAGTGCACTGCAGCGCCGCCAGCACCTCGGCACACAGTTCAGGAGTTGCGGCTGTATTAGTTGGGAATGACTGGAGGTCAAAAAGGGAAGGAGGAATGTTTTCAGGATACAGGCTGAGGGAGGTTAGCAGAGCCCGTGGGCAGATAAAGGGATGACCTGGGACTGCCGAGTTAATACTCTCATCTCTGCTTCTCTTGTCTAAAGTATATGGTCTGGCTACCCTCCAGCTTTACTGTTGCAATAGTTCTTACCATATGGAGAGACTCTCGATTCCAGATTCCCAGGGGAGAGCCTCTGGCTCAGCTTAGATTCACCCCCTGGCCAAATAAACTCTGTCCAAAGGATACAGTCTGAGTATAAACACGGATGGGGGGCGGGGATTGCCATCATCAGATACCCTCCAAAATGCTAATACAGTGACTAAAATCTTAAAGAGAAGCAAATACCTGAAAGGTGGGGCAGGTATCAAAGGAACAAATTCCTGTCTAATGCAATCCTGAGGCTTCTCCTTTTGGACACTTGTCCACACATCAGTATGATTCTGTTCCTCAAGGTTCTATCCTCACCTATCTTCCTTGCCAGGAACACCAGGGGAAACAGGTCAGCTCAAATCCATGGTATCTAATCATGTTCCAAAAGATTAGACTTAGCAACTCTGTGCACCCAAATAAAGCTTTTAAGGCTTCTCCTGCCCTATAAGCCTACCTAAAATACTCTAAGCTAGTGTCCTTTTTCAGTTATCCCTGACCAGTAATACTGAAAGTGAATTGGGACAGAGGATGCTTGAAGGGTAGGATGGTAGGGTGCTGTATAGACGGTAGGGGGCACTAATAACAAGTTTATCCTACTTACAGATTTACCTAGAGCTGATTCAAGGGAACTTATATTTATTCAATTCAACTAAAAAGAATATGTGGAATATCTTTGTGCCAGTTTATCCTACTTACAGATTTACCTAGGGCTGATCCAAGGGAATTTATATTTATTCAGTTTAACTAATATTGAATATCTTTGTGCCAGGCTACATGGACACATAGTTACTAGATGAACAAAGTAGTTTCAGTATAATGCTGAAAAGTATGCCAAAGTAGCCTAGGGAAGGGCCACTTACCCAAACTAAGGGTTTAGAAAATGCTTCCTGGAGAAGAGGAGGCCAACTGAATCTTAAGGAATAAGAAATATCTACCCAAGCAAAGAAAGTTGGGACATGTGTTCTAGGTGGGGAAAAAAATAATAAGAGCCAAGGTATAGACTCATGGATTATTTGGGTCATGAGTTTGGACAGAGCCAATAGAGGTAGTTTGCTCCAATGCCTAGGGCCTGAGTTTGGAATCCTCAAACAGTTGGGGGGTAACTTCAATCACTGGAAGTTGGAATCATCTGGAGCCTTCACTCACTTTTTAAAAAATCCCCCACCCCACCCCCGATGGCTCCTTCGCCTGTCTGCTCGTTGTCTGTTCATCTTCTTTAGGAGGCACCTGGGAATCGAACCCAGGATTTCCCATGTGGGAGGTGGGTGCCCAATTGCTTGAGCCACATTTGCTTCCCCTGAAGCCTTCACTCATTTATCTGATGTCTGGACTGGGATGACTCAAGCTGGGCTCAGCTAAGAGTGTCAACTGGAACGCCCAATTATTTGGGTTTTCTCACAGCAGGGAGGTAGCTGGAAGTCTGTATCCGTCACCAGAGATTAAGCTCCATAAAAGCAGAGAATGCATCTGATTTTGTCCTCAACACCTAGCATAGTGCTTGGCACCTGACAGCTGTTCACAAAATGTTTGTTGAATGAATGAAAGAGAGCAGAAAGTTGAAGTGGTTCACCTCTAAGGGCCTCAGTTTTCTCAGAGATGTAGAAGTACTCACAGAGGTGGATGTTGAGGAGGGCCTTGGAAAGAGAGGTAAAGGTTTTGGAAACTCACTGAGGGGATGGACAAGTGAAAGGGTAGGTCCATGTTCTATGCATAAAGTCACAGGACTTTATGTAGCAGAATCTGCTGTGTGGACTGAGATGGCAGTTGGTTGCATCTGCACCTGTGATGATCCAGGGATTGGGTTTTACTCAGAGTATAGGCATAGGTTTAAGGCTGCAAAGGAATTTCAAAGCACTGAACAAAGAGTGTGAGCGAATCCAGGTGAACAACTATGGGGACCAGCTTCCAAGGAAAGTAAGTGAGGAAGCTGGTGGGAAGTGGAGGGAACATGGGACTGACTGGAGGTCCCAAGGCAGAGTTGACTAAGGTGAGGGGAGAGAGCTGGAGGACTAGAAGGTCGTGGTCAGAAGGTGTGGTGCTGGAATTTAAGACTCCAGACGTGTATCAATTCCCAGTGATGACAAATTGTCCGGGAGACACCAGGGTGTGGGGGACTGAAGTTTAAGTCTCAAGAAGGTATAGTTCTTTATTACTATGCTTCCCCTAAAGCTGCAGAGAAACAGACTCTAGCTGTATGTGTGGGGGTTTTCTGTGATCAGCTATCTCTCTATTGCCAACAGGTTTTAGTGGAAATACACTTTTCAGCATTTTTCTATTGCAATAATCAAATCTCTAGAAACTGGCTTACAACGAAAGTGCTGCCTAGTTGAAATAGTGCTCATATTTCTTCATGATTCCTTCCTCTTGCTATTCGGAGTTCCTTAATACTGTGTAATGAATTGGTGCAGGAAGCAGTTATCTGTGTTGAAAAGCTTAATTGGATTAGGGATATCCATGGGCCAGGATGGAAAAACATTTCTAAGCAATATGTGTACGAGAGTATTAAAGTCCAAACCGTAATAATCACACTTCTATAGCATTCCAATGCACCGGGTGCTGTCCTAAAGGCTTTACATATTTGAGCTCAATCCTCCCAACAGCCCTTTGAAATAGGTACTTTTATTACCTCCATTTTTTTTCTATGAGGAAACTGAGGCCAAGAGAAGTCAAATAAATTTGCCCAGAGGTCACCCAGCTATGGCAGAGCCAGGATTTGATCTCAGGTAGGCACTGCAAATACGGCAGTGAGGCAGTCAGCTAATAACTAACCTGTCAAGGCAAGGGGCTAATGAAGAGTGGAGCTGGGAGTCACACCTGTGGCTGCCTGAGATGTTATCCTCCAAGCCATTGTGGCTTGTGTCCAGACATTGGTCTGTAGTTGTGAAAATGATCTCTGGCCTCTGTGGTCCTCCTTTTTGGAAGGAAAGCTTCAGCAAACCTTGCCAGTAACAGAGCAGTTGCTCAATACATGTTTGTGGGATAAACAAATGAATGGCGATTGCCACACTCCCTGGTGTCACAGTTGGCCAGCAGTGTGCATTTTACAGTTGAGCAATTCCAGATAAAAACTGGAACATGGTGTTTATAAGTTGCCCATAGTGAAGGAGAATGCAGACAGAAGTGAGTGGGAGAGTGGCAAATCAGGGACTCTGACTAGAGGCTAGCAGCACAGGAGCTGGCATCCCAGCCTTCCCGGGAGCCCAGGCGTTTCCCGGCGGGCTTGGATCACACGTGAACAGGTGGCTCACCTGCCTGCATCTCCCTCTCCCGCCTCCAGCTCTGCTGCAAAAACAAGCCAAAGCCTCGCAGTGGGGCGCTCACTAAATATTTGTCCAAAGCGTGAATGAGTGAACAAGAAGGAGGGGCCGTGTTTTGAAAGGCCACCCTCGTCCTTCCTTTCTGACCCCCCCCCCCCGCCCCCGCAGGCCATCCTGGATAAAATCTCCCCTCCCGGCGACTGTCCCCAGCGGAGGCGCAGGTGCTGCAGGGACCGGCGGCGGCGGCCTCCCTGGGCCGCGGGGCTGCGGCGGGACCATGCCCAGGTACACGGTGCACGTGCGCGGGGAGTGGCTGGCGGTGCCCTGCCGGGACGCGCAGCTCACGGTGGGCTGGCTGGGCCGCGAGGCGGTGCGGCGCTACGTCAAGAACAAGCCTGACAACGGCGGCTTCGCCTCGGTGGACGCCGTGCGCTTCCTCGTGCGCCGGTGCAAGGGTCTGGGCCTGCTGGACAACGAGGACTCGCTCGAGGTGGCCCTGGAGGACAATGAGTTCGTGGAAGTGGGTGCGTGGCTGCAGGGGAGGGGTGTGGCCTGGCGTCTTGCGTGGTCCTCAGTTCCATGGCTCTCCCCACCTCAGGGAAGATGATGCCAAGAGGCGCCCCCATTGAGCGCTTGCCGTGAGCTGGGCACCTTGCTAAGCGCGGTGTGTGTCTCAAATCCTCACACAACCCTTTGACATAGGTAGGATTCTTATCCACCTTTTACAGCGAGGCACCGGTGTTAGAAAGGAGACTTATTCCCAGTCAGGCAGTGAAGACTAGATTTGAACCCAAGACTGCAGGTCTGACTCCCTTTTGCTTTTACTGAATCTTTTGAAGGTTCTTTTGTCCTTCAAAAGAACCTCACCAAACTAGAGGCCAGTAGCTCAGAGACCTGAGTTGAAATTTAAAACAAAATAAAGCTGGAGGTGGCGGGCAGGGGGAGGGGGGAGGAGAGCAATTAGACCTTGAACTTTAGCCCCATGAGTCTGCCTTTACACTGAAATCCCTACCTTTTGCTCTCTGCTGTAACAACGTGAAGACCGCTTTAAGCATCTGAAATCCTTATAAAGCAGCCATTTCTGTGGTGTTGATACAGTTGATGATGCCCTTCGTGGTTTAATAGCAATGCCAGGTGTAGCCCGACTTTGGTTTCTGACTGGGTCTCTTGCATTCTCGTTGCAGTTATAGAAGGGGATGCAATGTCTCCAGACTTTATCCCTTCACAACCCGAAGGAGTTTACCTGTATCCTTTCCTGCCGCCTCTTTGGTCTGGTCTGCGGGCTCCTCCTGCCAGACCATGGATGGGGGCTTTTTCACATTATCCAATATTTTCCTTTACCTGGCTTCAGATACAGCAAATACCGGGAACCTGAAAAAGTAAGCTTCAAACCACTTTCTTTTTTGTTACGAAAACTCAGTAAAAAAAAAAAGAAAGAAAGAAAGAAAGAAAAGAAAAGAAAGAAAAAACTGTCAGGTCTTGGCAACTCTTCCTTAGGGAGAGGGAGGGTCAGCCAAACTTATGAGTGACAACCATCCTTTGGGACAGGGTTTTATTCATCTTCAAGTTGGAGGGAAAGGGAGCTTGGGGAAGCACTGTGCTTTTGTGTTTCTAACTTTCCTCATCCAGCCTCCTCTTAAGCAAGCAAGCTGCCTTTTCAATTAGCACATAAATGTTCCCCAGCAGGGATGAAATTTGTGAAGTGCCAAAGATTGATTCCGCATGGGGCTTCCTCCTCTTTTGTTAGTGCAGTCAAGCTCTTTAAACTCACAGAATTTTCTTCTGTGCAGTACATCGCCTTAGATGGGGACAGTCTGACCACAGAGGATCTAGTCAACCTGGGAAAGGGACACTACAAAATAAAGGTATGAGGGGGAGGGAAGGCCAAGACAGCCTCTTCGGCCGTTTTCACCAAATGTGGAAGTCTTTAACATGCTCATTTCTGACCAACGTTTTCCTAGCTCACTCCGACTGCTGAAAAGAAGGTACAGAAATCCAGAGAAGTCATAGATAGCATTGTGAAAGAAAAAACTGGTATCCTTTTCTCTTTATGTTATAAAATTGCTTTTATAGACTTAAAGAATACTTGCATCTAATTTATGACATCTTCTTTTCATTCTAGTTGTTTATGGCATCACTACAGGTTTTGGGAAGTTTGCCAGAACTGTAATTCCTGTTACTAAACTAGAGTAAGTTTGGTTCCCCACCCTCCAGCCCCATCTACCCATCTCTCATCTTTGAGATTTTTGTCAACAAGAGCAATCATTAACAATTGGATTTTGGTTAAGTTGCATCTCACTCAATCTTCACAGCTCTGCAGTTGGCGTTTTGCCCTATTTTACAGATGAGGCTCAGGTTAACTACCATTTAGTACTGAAAACACAGCCTTGCTACTTTCTTCCACTGCATCATGCTGCCCATTCATTCTGTCATTCCAAGGATTTAGCTCTTCTTCCCTTCATTTCCCCAGCTGAGCAAACATTTTCATTATGAAGTGTCTAAGAGAGTTTTTTCCTCTTTCTCTTCCAGGGAGCTCCAGGTCAACTTAGTACGTTCACATTCTTCAGGTACTTCATTCGAAATGCTGGGGTGTCTCCCGGTGCCAAATGCTAATGTAAATCTTTTTTTATTAGCTGAATAAACCACAGCACAGTGAGATTCATCTTATAGCAGCCATGAGTAAGGGGCTAGTGCATTTCGAGGAGTAGCTGCCAAATTCTGCTCTAGGGGTGGAAGAGAAGCAGAAAGCATCAGACAAGACCACCTTTCAGCTGAATCTCAGAACGAATAGAGGGATGGTGCTGGAGCATGTATAACATCATGCTGACAGAATGGGGCATTCAGGGAACAAAATTCATGGCTGGAACCCAGTGAATTAGTTGGGAGGATGAGGTGAGATGAGAAAATTTGCCAAGAAACAGCACCCATCAAATTATGAAGGATCTAGTGTTGAGGAGTCTGGACTTTATTCTAAAGGCATTTGGGAGGATGAGGGTTCACTGAAGCTTCCCAGGAAGGGGAACTGAGAAGGCAAAACTGGTTTTACAGTTGTCTTGAAGATGAGACCATGAGAAGTGAGACAGCAGGAAGAATAGTACAGCTGAGTCAGGAGGAGAAGGGAGATAGGAGGTTGGACTGAAGTGGAGAAAGATTTGAGAGAATGAGATGGCCTTGAGGTAGAAAGGGTTTTGGTTTTCTTGGGAGGAAAAACATCAATTCTCTTTTATAGGTGTTGGAAAACCACTCATTCCTGAAAGATGTCGGATGCTCTTGGCTTTAAGGATCAATGTCTTAGCCAAAGGATACAGTGGCATTTCCCTGGAAACACTCAAACAAGTTATCGAAGTATTTAATGGTAATGTAATGGATGCCCAGATTGACCCTCCATTGGGGCTGGGCATGTACCACATGATAGATGTCCACTTGGCTGGGACGAGAAGACATAAAATAATAGGGATGAATGGAAATGGACTTGGCAAAAAGGAGGATAGCTAGAAATGGGAGCGAGGGAAGGCAGCAAGTGAGGTAGGCAAGCTTACTCTCATGTGCCTTAACCCATTCTGCATCACCCTTCACTTAGCATTTGGCATCTTTAAACCCAGAGCAGGCCCCTTAAGTCTGCCCTTAAGTACAGGGCTGGAGAGAACCTTTGATCCAGTGGTGCCTGAATGTGGTTAGAGAAATTGCATTAACACATCTGGGGAATGTAATGATTTCTGGACATCCATTCCAGAGTTCTGGTTGGTGCCTGGGAATCTGTCATCTTAATGTTCCCCCAGAACATGAAACAGCCAGGCTTGAACAACTGAAACCCAACTTCTTGCAATAATAGAACAGAAATCCAAGAGGTTAGTGACTTGCTTGTAATCACAAAACCATATAATGGCAGGATATGATAGAGCTCAACTCTTTGGAGCTTACTTGTTGGATAGGAATTTTCCATGTGGAAACATGATGTGAAATTCTTGCGAGGTCATTGTCCCTTCTCACAGACTAGGATAAACCTTCTAGGTCTTCAGAGGCTCAGGGACACTGTGAAGGAAAGCGAGGGAGGAGAAATAAGGCAAGGCAGTCATAAAAAGCCAAACACATGCCAGAGCTCCCATGCTAAGGATACAAATGATCTGTAAATATAACATATCAATCATGACTAGTAATTTGAATGAACAATCTGTAGTACTTACAGCTGTGCTAAACAGACTCATAGAGATTCCAACACCATTTCCACTCCCATCCTAATCTGTCCTACTATAAGCCTAAATTCCCAGATGGTACAACTTTGACTTGAACCCACTTGTGCTTTATGGGTGAGTCTAAGGCACCTCTAGGTCCCTGGAGCTCTAAGAATTCCCCATCCTGAACTATGATCTGGAAGCTGGCCTGTGGATGGCACGGCCTTATCCTAATGACATCATTCAGCAGCTGGTAGAAATAATTAGGCAGGAATCTCATTAGACTTCAGAAAACTGAAGCCTCTATTTTGATAACTTACTGGGAATTTATTACAAAATAGAACATATTCCTTTATAAGCAGTTGGGGTGGCAGAATGGGTGACTAGGAAACTGGCAGAAGAGACTTATTATGCCTTTATCTTCCCAGAGTACCCCTGTTAACAGCGTAGTGTACATATCCTTCTAGAGCACTCTATATAACTTTCCTAAAATATTACCATTTGCTTTATAGATTAAACATGTCCATGTTTCCCAACATTTTTCAGTAGCTTTTAATGGCTACACACTATTTGGTCACATGAATGTAACTTAATTCCATATTTAGACAATTTCTAATTCTTTGTTCTCATAAACAAGTTCCTAATGAATGAACAACAGCTAGTTCCTGATCACATCTTTAAGATACCTTGCTAGTATTTCAAGAAATGGAATTATTAGGTCAAATTAGAACATGCATGTTTTGAAGTCTTCATTACTAGGAGGGTCCTCCCTCCCTCTCTTCTTTCTTTCCCCTCCCTTCCCCTCTCCTCCCCTCCTTCCTGTGCTTGGGGAATTGTCTCTCTCCAGGTCTTTATGACATAAGGTTATACTATTTTGGCATATGGGGGGTCAGGGATGCTGAATGTATGGAAAGGTCTCTCTGGTAAGCAAGAATCAGAATGAAGTACTCATGAAATAATAGTGCCTACTTCTCTCCTAGCCTCCTGCCTGCCCTATGTTCCAGAAAAAGGAACTGTTGGTGCCAGCGGAGACCTTGCCCCACTCTCTCATCTTGCTCTTGGGCTAATTGGAGAAGGGAAGATGTGGTCTCCAAAGAGTGGCTGGGCTGATGCTAAATATGTAAGACTAATAGTTTCCACTGGAGTGATTCCCCTAGGCTGGACACAGGGTGTAGTTGCATGCTTCATATCACTTAATCCTGATAGCAGCCCAGTGAGGGGCCAGTACTATCCCTATATTATGGATGAGACAACTGAAATTTAAAATCAAACTAGGCAAGGCTATTAGCTTCTACGCTGGACTGTCAGCCTTCTGAACTGGTGATCACTTTGGTGAAAAGGTCTGCTGCTAGTGTTTATCCCAGGCATTTATTCTACACCCAAATACTTCCAGTGCCTATCGGGGAGGTCAGATACTGTTGCAAGTTTATTTAGGAGACAGTCCCACAGGTGCAGAGCTGTGGATCATAGGCCTTGCCATATGGCCTCTGAAAAGCAGGTTCCACTTTTCCACCAAGCTCCCACCTTGCATATTAATCAGAAAGGCTTGTTTTGCTAAAGCTCACATGTTTTCTTCATCTATCTCTGAATTCCATCAGAGCAGCCCAGAGCATTATTTAAAGTGCCATCTCTGATCAATGGCTGAGAGATCCCCTAACAGTAAACAGGAGCCAAGGAGGGCCAAGGAAGTAGTTAAGGGAATAGATAATACTATGGTGATTCAGGTTCCAGACTATCTTTCTTCAAAACAGATTCATCTTGATTATATCCCTATGTACAGTGTCTACCCCAACCACCTTCCTGCAGCCATCAGCCTGACCTTTCCCAACGTCAGATTGAAACATGTCCTGGTTAAAACCTGTAACGCTTCCCCTTGTTCTTAGGATAAATCTGTAGGATGAAGTCTAAACTTAAAGTGGCTTACAGCATTCCTGTTTGTCATGCTATTGCCCATAATCTCTTCCCCCAGGATTCCACAATACAGAAACTGGATGTTTCTTGTAGCTGGAATGTGCTTCTAAGTAGGCAGATATCCATTCTTCTCCTTCCTACCCGGCTCACTCCTTTTCCTCCTTCTGATAAGTCCTCTGAGAAGCTTCCCTCTCTGCTTCTCTTGGTCTTTTCCCTACCTGCCGCCTCCCCAGAATCCCTTTTGCTCCTCCTTTGTGCTTTCATAGCATCTTATGTGATCATTTTCCTACCACCCTACCTACTGCTGCCTCCTGGAGCACTTATGCTACTGCGCTTATGCCCCTTAGCTTGCCTGTCTCCATTTTCCCTCCAAAGTTAGGAGGACAGAGATTGCGTCTATCTTTGCTCTAATGCCCAGAGCAGAATCAGTCACCTAACAGGTACTCAATTATATTTTGTCAAATTGACATAGTAAATGGTACAGGCCCTGTCTTTCCTTAACAATCCCCTTCATACTTCCCCAGAGGGACCTTAGCTTATTAGTGGCTGTTTTTACTTCTTTTATTTCAGAAGATTATTCTGCCCATTCTCCCCTACCCGCCCCCCCTCCCGCCCAGATTTTGTTCTCATCCATTAGGCCCATAATCTGCCCTTTACAGGTGCTCATACATTTGCCACTCAAGCAAGGAGCCCCACTCTGAGGGCTACCAGTGTTTAGATAAGTAGAAATGAGGGTGGAGGACTTTTTAGGTCAAACTCTGGAAATACAGTGAGAGCAGGGGATGGGGAGCCAGCCTTATCACAGCAGAGGGTGTGTGCATCAGGAAGAAGCAGTAAAAAAGGTAAATCACTAAGGTGGAACCTGAACGTGACCCAGAACCCAAAATTTTCAAATTGATTCTGTAGGCGATAGAACTCCTGACTTCTAAGTACAAAAATTATTTGAAAGATAAGTCTGCTTTCAGACCAAAGAACAGAACCAGAGAATAAACCAGAGAACACAAACAGAGCCAATTTGTGTAGGTCTAACCTTTTATAAGATAGACCTTTTGGGCTTAAAGATCTTTTACTGGGTTCCATAGGAAATTAAAAATAGTCTGGTGTTTCATTTGATACCCATTTTCATCTTTTTTTTTTTTAATTATTCTACAGGTACTGGAAGCACATGGATTGAAACCAATTGTTTTGAAGCCAAAAGAGGTAAGTAAGTCCAAGGAAAATTTGTTCATATTAACAAGCCTTTATTTTTGCACTATTTTCCATCAATGTCATTATCATCGATTCTTTGAATGGCTTACATGTTGGTTGAAAGTTGGTCACTGTGGAAAGGGGCTCCTTCCATCAACACTTTTAAGTTCTTCATGTGACAAATGCTTAAGGGTTACTTTAGGAAATTAAACATCAAATCAGGATCTGGGACCCTCTAACAGTCTGGGACCAGAATTGTTTTGGGGTGTCTTGTCTACAATGATGACAAGTTAAAGAAGAAATGGAGCATGATTAAGAGCTAAAGATTTTACATGCAGTCTGTGCCTGGAGCTACCATTGCTGCCGTGGAAGTGGGAATAATTAACAGGCCTTCTGTTTGCCAGAGTTGTGCTAAAGCTTTCTCACCTGATGGCACTTAATCTCAAATGCTTGAATAAACCTTTTGCCCTTCACTTTGGAACACATGAATAAATGTAGCTCAGCCGATTGGAGAGCTCTACCCTTAAGAAAGCAAATGGGGCAAACTCAACTTGTATGTAGATGAGTTACAATAACTAGAGATGGAAACATTTCTCTCCTTCCCCAAAGGGTCTGGCTCTCATCAATGGGACGCAGATGATCACCTCCCTGGGCTGTGAAGCTGTAGAGAGAGCCAGTGCTATTGCGCGGCAGGCTGACATCGTGGCGGCCCTGACCCTCGAGGTGCTGAAGGGCACCACCAAAGCCTTCGACACCGGTCAGCATGGTTCTCCCGCTCACCTGGAAGCTGGTGGGGCTGGGTGGGCAGGGTGTTTGGACACAGGAGAGGTGGAGTGGGTGGTAGGGAAGAAGAGGAGGAAAGCCAAGTGCTAGGGCATATGCCCATCACTGCTGTGGCTTTGTCCGAGTTATTCCACACTTGCTTCTTGACACAACCACGTTTTACAGACAGAAGCTGACCCTGAGAGTTGAATGGCCTGCCCAGATTACCCAGGTCTGGCTCCCAGCAACCATGTAGTCTTAAGAATCTGTTCATGGGATTTTAGAACGAGAGTAGGATTCAGATTGGTTCCCATTAAAAACCTGGGAACGCAGAGTGGGTATAGCTTAGTGTTTGAGTTCCTGCTTTGCCTGTATGAGGTCCCGGGTTCAATCCCTGGTACCTCCTAAAAAAAACAAAAACAAAAAAACCTGGGAGCGAAAAACAATATAAATGGGACCTTATCTAGAAAGTCGTGACTACTCTTCTTTTAAGTAGTACAAAAGACTACCTATAAATTACTTAGTTAGACCATTAGGCAACTTCTGTCCATTATCAGCCTCAGTCTCTTCAAAATAGGTCCCGTGTTTTGAGTTGAACTTCCGGTGGGCTCAATACAAAGTTTGCTCTCAGATATTTAAAGTATAAAGAATAAGGTTAGAAAGGAGAATTTCGCTTTTGGAGTTAAGTTTCTAATTCTGAGGTGTGGTTAAGGACCTTGAACTTTTTGAGAGCCGTGTTGGCCTCTTTGAAAGTCCTGAAACATCAGTGGCAATTCATTCTAAATATAAGATAGACTCAGACATTTTCTCTTTCATCAATTCTAGATATTCATGCTGTTCGCCCTCATCGTGGGCAAATTGAGGTTGCTTTTCGCTTTCGATCACTCTTGGACTCTGATCACCACCCATCAGAAATAGCAGGTCTGGGCATGTTTATGTGAGCAAGCTTAATTTACTTACATGTTTAGTAAAAGAATTGGTAACATGTTCCTGTCTTATCCCCTCCACCTGTTTCACAGAAAGTCACAGGTTTTGTGATCGAGTTCAGGATGCATACACCTTGCGCTGCTGTCCACAGGTAAACACACACACACACACACACACACACACACAACAAAAAAACACAATAAAGTTTCTTTTCTTTCCCCAAATTTAGGCCAATTATAGTCCAAATTTCTTTACTGCTTCCATTAAAAATTATGTGTATTATACCTTCATTTACAGTTATTAAGTTTCTATTCTGTATGATATATTCTTTTGCATTGCTTTGCTCAAACCCCTGGTCAAAGGAGTTCAATAGCCAATTTCTGGGTTGGTTAGTTAGAGCCCTAAAAATTCTTGGAAATAACATCATCTTAACCAGTTTTTGGAGTTTTCTTGGTTCTCCCTATTAGAACTCGAACCAGCATGTCAGGAATGTTCACAGGAAAGTCTAGTAGTAGCATTTCAAAATTCAAATGCACTTTCACCTTTGTTCCCTATCTGCATTTGATATTCAGACATAAATCATTGTAAATGATATGTAAGGTTTAACTTTAAATAAAAAATGCAGATGACCTGAGGTGGCTTTAGGCATCCAGAATTACAGATGTGGCAACTCATTTACATATGGCCAAGTAATCAGACACCGACAATTAGTTGAATGAGAGATTAACAGGCATTTTAAAATGAAGCACTACCCAGCTTTCACCAAGACCCAGTTAATAGTGTAACATAGAGGCACAAAAAACATCACTTTACTCAGCAAGTTCTATTCTAGCTAGCTTATTAAATAATAGATCGAAAATCTCCACATGGAAAGATTGCTAAATTAACTCTACAGTAAGAATAAATCCTAGTTTAAAACCTCCCTGATTTTCTAGTAATGACAGCAGACGCTATATGACAGGCACCATTTTAAGTGTCTTACGTGGATTGATTCATTCAGTCTTTCCAACTGTGGGAACTTTGGGTACTCTTGTTCCCATTTTGCAGTTGGGAATCTGAAGCACAGAGTTAAGTAACTTGCCCAAGGTCATCCAGGGAGGGCTTTACTTCCTTTATGTCTGGAAGAAGCCAGGAGACAGGCATTGCTTTAGAGCACTGTAGTTGTTTTTGAGCTTGGTACGAGGTAGCAGCCATATTTGTCAAGTATCTTCTAATGCAGTATCTTCCTACTACGCAAATGTAACCTCTTGGATAATAGCTACCCTCTGAGTGATTTCTGTGTCATATCTAAGTGTTCATCTGGATTATCTTATTTACTTTCCACAAGCCATAAGGTAAGTACTACTGTCTGTTTTCTAAGTCTGTTTCTGTTGCAACTATACACTTAAGTAACTTGACCAAGTCCTACTAATTACCAAGGATTTAAATCAGCCTGATCAGCCTGTATCTAGAGTTGGCATTCTTTCTCCTACACTGTGCTGTTTCGTATAGCCTGATCTAAGGAGGACCCATATTTGATGAATTTATTCTAATCGGTTTCAGTGTGCACCCTATCTTTTTTTTTTTTTTTTAAGATTTATTTATTTTTTATTTATTTATCCCCCCCTTGCTGCTTGTGCTGCTGTGTCCATTCGCTGCACGTCTTCTCTGTGTCTGCTTATCTCCCCCTTGCTGTGAGGTCTTGCCGCATCAGCCCACGGCACCGCGCGAGCCCGCCTGCCCTCACAAGGAGGTGCCGGGAAGTGAACCCGGGGCCTCTCATACGGTAAACGGGTGCTCTATCCACTGAGCCACACCCGCTTCCTGCCGTGAGGTTGCTGCATCAGCCCACCGCACCGCTCAGGCCGGCG
>JAQZBX010068005.1:0-15824 GCA_029593785.1 Cabassous unicinctus
CCTTTCTTCCAAAGCCAGAAACAACTGTCCTTTCACTGAAGTAGATGATGAAAGTAATCCATAATAAGACAAAAGTACTTATGTAAATGAATTATTAGTTAAAATGTGTATAACAATTGTAAATATACATTTAGTTATTACAGAGTTCTCTTCATTTGTCTATTTTTAACCTTAAAATAACTAAAATTGATGTTAAAATATAAATATATAATACTGTTCTAGCTAAGTTAAATATTGATTCTTTCATCTAAATTATATTCTGAAGAAGAAAATATCTCCCAATAATAAAAATTATGAGAAAACAAGACCAGGATAACAGGTGATTTGACTATGTAAGTATAGAATCAGGGAACTGCCTGTTCTCACAGATAAACAAATTTGCATTTTAGGGAACTCTCTATAGTAATCTACCTAATCACAATGATCAGCATCATCTGAGACCAACAATACTGAGGGAGAATTTAAATCACAAAACATGGTAATTTAGAATCTTTGTTCACAAAAGTACTCTCTCAAAAGTCTGGTACCAGCATTACATCATTCTTGAGGACAATTGTGAAGAGAGTAGGGTTGTACAGATCAAATAATCAAATTTTCTCTCCCCAGAACCATGTTACACTCCACTGCCACTATTCTCACTGTATGTTATGTAAACATCACCTTGGACCTTACCAAGTTCTTGGAGTCAGAATTTGGCTGCAGAAGTAGGTTAAAAAAAAAGAGGGACAGGGTGGGGCTGCTCAGTATCTGAGGAAGATGTCTTTTGTCAGGGCCTCACATCCCTCCAACTCAAAAGTCATGAGCTCCTTCTTTACTTTCTCATGTGACTGGCTTCCTTTTAAAGAGAAGGACCAGTCCTGGGTCTTTTCAGGTCTCTAGACATGAAAATCTTTCTCCCAGTAACAGTTTGATATTGTTTGTGAATTCCAAAATAGATTTTAGATTATGTTTGTAAACTGGTCTGTCTGAAATTTCACTTTTACTTAATTAAATTATGATCGGGACTTTGATTTGTCCATGACAATAGGGCATTGAGTCCCTTGGTGGGTGGGGACTTACAGAAAAAAGACATGGCAAAGGACAGTATTGGGAGTTTCTGAGCTGGAGGCTGAGAATTAAGCACACAAAGGAGCTTGGTTGTGAGGAAGGAGAGAAGGCCCCAGGAAAAGAGATGAGCTGATAGTCTACAGCTGACCTTGTGGAGTGATCACAGCTGACCTTGTGGAGTGATCACAGCAGCTGGTTGTGGAGAGAAATGGAGCCCTGGGGAAGAGAGGAACCCAAAAAGCCTGTACTCTTGGCAGATGTCAGCAGCCATCTTACCCCAATATGTGACAATAGTCTTTGGTGAGGGAAGTAACTTATGCTTTATGACCCAGTAACTGTAAGCTTCTATGTCAAATAAATGCCCCTAATAAAAGCCAACCGATTTCTAGTATTTTGTATCAGCACCCCTTTGGTAACTAATACATCCCTCTTCCCTCTATTCCTTATTCTTCTCACCACTTGATATCTATTAATCTCTAAAGTGTGACTGAATTTCCTTGAGTGGCCTCAGAGATTCTGCAGTGTGCACTGGAAATCCCTAAGTTTGTTGCCACTCAAAGGGAAAATGTCAGTACTTAGGGAAAATGACAGAACTTAGAACAGGAACCCTTGATAATTGCTGGTGGAGTAGTCAAGAAGGCACTGAAGAAAGTTTGGTAGGCAGGGACAGACAGGGGTTGGGTCAGGCTCAGGGATGCACAGGTGTTTATGGAGATGACTCTGTGTGTTGGTGAATGTGAAGTCTCAGACCTCTGGATGAGACATGGCATGAGTGGATAATTCATGAAGTTTTCTTAGAGAATGTCCAAGGATATTGGTGTGAATTGTCAAGGTGTCAAGCTGGGAATAGAGTCATTTTACCAAGGGGATAGGGATTCTGAGCCATGCTTCATGAAGCAGCCCATATAAGGGCAGGGCAAGATGGACTTTCCAGGACCTCCTTTGCTCTCTGAGTTTTCCCTAAATCCTGCTCTTGGTGTTTTAGAAGACAAGGGAGTTGCAACATAAAATGAAAAGAATGTGCTCTCAAAATTAAAATCCCCATGACATATGACATTCCATTCACAATCTATGTGATAATAATTGGCAAACATATTCTCAGGAAGCCTATTATATGTTCTAAGTAAATTTCATATGTAAACTATATATATGTGATATATATCTACACATATACAATATGTGTATGCAGGTATACACTGTTCTATAAGGAACTTGGTCCTCAGTTTTCCTTCATATCTGTAAATGAGATTTTTATTTATTACTGAAGTTTTGATGGAGCAAACATTGACAAAATAATCAACCATTACCATTTATACATGTGTTTCTATAGATTTAGGTTATGTATAACATTATGTATAATAACCCATTTGCCAAGAATAATCATAGAACTATGAAGGCCCATCTAGATGATTTTCCTCTTCCATATGGCCTGAACCTGGGTCACTTGGTGGAATTCAGGTGGCATCTGTTCAGGTTTCATAAGCCCTGATGGTTTCACTCATGTTTCTGCTGACTTGGAAGGAATGACTGGAAGGCTGGTCTCAAATGATCCTGTCAACCAGACATGTGCTAATGGCCATTGCAGCATGATGGTCTCAGAGTGATCAGTCTCCTTACATGTGGTTCAGGAATCCAAAAAAATAGTGATCTGAGAGACAGGAAGTGGAAGATGCCAGTTTCTCACCTTTTGAGTTATAAACCATCATTGTTTATAACTGGTTTACTTTTCCCTTGTGATGGCACCAATTTGCCACAAGCTGGGCCCTAAGGAGCATAGGCCTAACTGGGCTTGAATTAATTACTATGGTCTGTAATTTGTCTCTCAGACATAGATGCAAGATGGCATTATCCAACCCCCACTGTGCTTCCCAGAGCCACTAAATGTGTGAGTCCAGGTGGGCTGAGCTATGACCCCATGCACATCACTGTGGGTGTACATGTTTAAAATGAACCTCACTGTCCATGTCCCACCATAGCCTGGACTGTTTAATCACCACCAGAGGAGTGGGGGGTGAGTTCTGGATAGTTGTAACATATATGGCTTTGCATTTTCTCCCCTAAACCTTCCAGTTCTTTCCATGACTCCAAACAGTAGCAGGATTCCTAAATAGTTAAAACTGCAAGCCCCTGTGACTGGTGAGTGATCTTTGTATCTTGCACTAGGATGCTAACCTGTTTTTCCAGAAGCCTGCTATGGCATCTATCTTTCCCAAACTGCCTTAACACCCCTACAATCACCCCAATATCAATAAGCCCTTCATGCCTTGCAGAAACCATCTGTTCCTTTAGGATCTGTTTCCTGTCCTTTTGGTTCTTAAGCAATTCACTGCATTCCTTGGAAAGCAGCTCCCTTTCCCCTGCTGCAGGTTGGCATGCCTCATAAAAGATCCCCCTCCTCTGGTGGTGAGCAAGGATGTCAAACCTGGGAAATGCAATCTCTCCTCCTGCTGCCAATCATGAGGACTAGACAGGGCTAAGCTCCAGGCCATCTCATCCTCCCACTACCAAAGATGAGGACTCCATGTAAGCCCCCTAAATAAGTGTCATTTCTCACCAAGATAGCCTTGTACAAGTCTTTCTTTGGTCTGACATACACCTACCAATTTGGCAGAAAGCTGTTGTTTTTACAGTACAATAGTAAGTGCTAGAGAGAGAACTTCAGGGATTTCTCCAGAATCCTGAGTGACTTTATGTTTATTGCTGCTTCCAGGTGGCTGAGATCAGAATTTCCTACTTTCTCTCCTTAACCACACCCAGTATTTTATCAATGGCATTCTTGTGCTATGATTATTCAAAGATGCTTCTCACCTCTTCATACTGCAGATTGAGATCCTCTTTCCAAAGAAATCTTCCACATCAAACTCCTGCCAAGGTATGCAAGGGTCCTAACATATTCAGACATTAATGTCCTCATTAAAGACTCAGGAGTATCATTTATGAAAAAATAAATCCATGAAAGCTATTATAACTAATTGAAAATTTCATGGAAATTCTGCTAAATGTAATTGAACTTTCCTTCCCTGGTCAAAACAGGAATTGTACTCTAAACTAAGGTGTTTTATTATTTTATATTCTATCATCATTATTAAATTAAAACATGGCTATGGATCAGCTATTATAAGATAAAAGTGCCAGCTGCCTCTTTAACAAAAGTTCCTCAAAACAAAATAGTTGCTGAGAGGCAGGGCTTGAAAGAGATATTATTGTTAGTATTTTCATTTGTAAGATAACACCAGAAATTAATTTCATTTAAAGGAATTTCAAATACCCCTTAAATATCTTTCCTTGCACAGCAATACTGTGAAATGGCAACCATACTGAGAAAGAAAGTGATGATAATGTCTTTGGGCATAGTTTTTCAGTAGTAAATTCATATCTTAATAGTAGGGATTCATCTGTTTAAAAATATTTCAAAACAAGTTTAACTGTGTAATTCTCAATGATATCCTTCTAAGTAAAATAGCTGACCAAGTATAAAATATTAACAGAGTAAGGGGTTTTACTGTTAAGCATTCATTTTATTAGTTTGGAAATTTTTTTTAAAAGATAGATCTATTGTTAAATCAAAACAATTCATAGATTCTTACTTGTCTGTCTCTGTTATGAAATTCCTCCATGTTTTTTATATCCATTAATAAAATTATACCAGCTACTTATTTCATTAAAATATACACCAAACCTCCATAACTGCCTTTCCCATCCTCAGAAATCCCTGTAAACAAAGTATCTGCCAAGAACTCAAAGCATCTTAAAGTGGTTTTCCATTACTATCACCCTTATCAACAATGCACCTGCTGTTACCCTGCATCTATCAGGTAGCTCTGACATCTTGAGACTCTGGGCCCAAGGAGAAGGTTATCAGAGCTGTGAAAAGGGATCCTGGTGCTTGAGGACCTGGGAGAACCCAAGACAACACAGAAGGAGCAGAGACCTGCAGGCCACTCATAGGGGCCCCAGTGAAGGTGACACATGTAGGGGAGGGGAGGGTAACTGGGGAAGAGCCTTTGATTCTGTGGACTGAAAATACATTTTCCATGGGTTCATAAGTGAATGGGTGGGGTGATGAATGAAAGTAGAACAAGGAAAAGTTTAGGGAAATAAATTATCAAGACTCTATAAAAGTAAAAGCAAGTGCCAAATTATCTTAGAAGTTGACAAATGATTAGAGAGGGTAAATAATCCATATTCTATACCTTTAATTGTAATATGTATATAAAATATATAAAATGTATACTATTTATATATGAACCCAAAAGATATAAGTATACATCTATGTTAGTGTGAATGCCTGAATGAGTAAATAAGCCTACAGTGAATTTGATCCCACTGCCCTACTGTCCTACAATCAGCCTTGTTGAATCAGCTGCCTGAGGTGGAGGTATGGACTGGAGACCAGAGCATTCAATGTCATGAAAGAGACAGGTCTCTTCCCCAATTTAAAAAATTCAGTTTGTTATTATTATTATTTTATCCACTACAAATGGAACTGTCACAGAATTGTCTCTAAATATATACATTCATGCACACATACATACATATATACTTAACAAGAAATAAAAGGTCTTTCAATTGGTTTTTTTAAAATCTTCTGGGTACTTTCACTGTGCATATCAACATGTGTAGATGAATCCTTTGGAAGAGTCTTCACATGAGAAAGACTCCCTTGTGCATTATAAAGCCCCATAAAACAACAAGACAGAGTCAAATGTATTTATGGATGTGTTTAGCATTATGATTTTCTGTTGTTCTTGCTGAATCAAATCAATTAAAACTCTTGAAACTGGCTGGCCTAGCTGTTCCTTTCACAGAAACACCTCTTGAGAAAATACACATGAAGAAATAAAATAATTTGATGGTCTTTGTCCATTACAATTGTTATTATTAAACCAGTTGTTAATACCTTATTCAGTCAACATCTTTTCCATGTGCTAAAATCCTTATGAATAAAACATCTGCCCAGAAACAAGAATTTCAAGAAATGAGGTCTTAATATCAGAGGTATTAAGATGAAATGAGGGTTGTTTCAAAAGAAATTTTAAAGGTACCTTAACTGCCTGTCTATTTCTACTGAGAATTACAAGCAATTTCAAAGATTAGTTATTATTGTGATAATGGTCATGAAAGACAATTAGAGGAATTTATTACAGGAAAATTTAAATCCATTTAGCTTTTTGTTCTTTGACAGAAATCCTTCCAAATAAAATAACTACCAGAGATAAAAAAAAAAACCTTATTATACTTATTATACTTATTTGCTTGATTTATTTGATTTTAAAGAGTCATGTTTATTCCTCAGGAAAAAAAAATGGTTTCCTGAAGAAATCACTGAATTAAATCAGTGGAAGTAAGAGGAGAACCAGGAATTCACTGTACCATAAATTAAGGAAGTGCTCAAAGATGGTGAGATAACAAAAAGACACAGGAACAAATTCAAGTGATGCACAGCTACCAAGTCAGGTGTGGTATGACATCAAAATAACTAATGATAGCAATAAAATAGGAATCTTTGTGTTCATACTGATATACCTAAATAATAAAAGAGGGAGAAGGGAAAGGTCTTTCTTACAGTAGAATGCCCATCAACTAATGGAGAGGCATGATAAGGTTTGAAAATCATATTTTGCAAACATTATGATAATAATTGTCTCAGTCAAGAATTATCAATTCATGTTAAAACTACTGGGTAAAATTTGAGAAGTACCAAGATATTCACATAATCTCAAATATGTCTCTGCAAAATACTCATTACAAAAAGGAAAAGATAACTCTATGAAGGATGGTAGACTACAATTTAGCCCAAGGATCATGTTACTATTACCGGTAATAGGACAATTTGACACTATGCTCTCCCTGGTTTGCTAATATAATATACAGGGAAGAACATGGTATCCCTTCAGTGATATTCCCACCAAAGACAGATACCTATGTCCTATCACATGGAAATATCAGAGAAGCCCATACTGAGCCATATTCTTCACAAACATTAAGTTTTTAAAATCAAGGAAAAATATACCCTGTTCCTGACTGAAGGATTTTAAAAAGGCATGACAACTAAATGCAATGCCCATTGCAAATTATGACCTTCTGTTGTAATAGATGTATCTAGACAATTGGAGAACTCTGAATGGAGGCAAAACTTGAATGGATGGTAGTAATGTATCATGTTAATTAAAAATAATGGGTGATTTTTTAAATGTAGGAGAGTCTTCTTGATTTGAAGGATAAACTAATATATTTGGGAGTGATTAGGTAATAGTTTTGCAACTTGCTTAGAAAGTTCAGAAGAAAAAGTTCAGGAAAAAAGAGACATTGGGAGATATAGAGCAAAGACTGTAAAATGTTAACTTTTTAACTCTTACATGAGTTAAAGGCAAGAGTGTTTTTGTTTGTACCATTCTATTCATGGAGGTTTTCACTAAGTCTCACTAAGTTTAAAATTATTTCAAAATGAGGTGTTAAAAAATGTAAGTGATTACTCCTTATGTAAGCCAGAGCTGAACTAAAAGCCTGCCAATTGTTAAACCTTCAATGTAATAAGGGATATTATTATTATTAAGTAGGTTTAGCCCCAGCCAATGGGAACTACAAATAGCCTGTTACTAGGCAAAAGCCTGGATCCCAACGAACGAGAAGGGACATCACTGGCCAATGGCAGGCCTGGACTGTTCAGTTTCCCAGCAGGTAAATAAAGGTGTAAGTGTCATACTAGAGTTTAATTCCAGCACCACAAAGCTTAGGCTGGAAATTAGAAAATCACAGAATCTCCCACCACCCACCTTCCCCTAGGTATGAAACACTGGTCAAAATACAGCCCTAACCTGCCTTTATGAGTACCCATTTTACAGACACACTCCAGCCACCACTCCATTCACCACACTTACATGGGTCCCCCAAGACTAAAGCTCCCACCATGGGTGCCAGTTTTTTCCAAACCTCACACTGATGGGGCTCTCTTGTAGCTCTACAGGATTTTCTGACACTACATAGATGCACAGTCTCTTCCCAGGAACCCCTTTGCCCTCTGCACCAGCATTGACCCCCATCCAGTGCAGACCCCTGGTATTTATGCAGATATTTATATAGAAACAGCAGTCTTCATTTAATAAGGCACAGGTTCCTCCTGTCTCAACTCTGAGTATATCTAAAGCTTGCTTATTTTGTAAGACTACATCAGCTAAGCTGTTAAGGGATTTTTGTTGATTTTCTATTGCCTGTACTGTGATGTTCCAGGTTTGTTGGAGTGAGATAGAGATGTTAAGAACTGCTCTTTTAAGTAGGGGGAATGCCTGTGAAACAAAAGAGGCTGCAAAATATACAGTGTCCTATACCAGAATTTCTTAGAATGGGGTTGTAATGAGGATGGTATCTCTATTTTGCAGAACCAAGTGCTCACTGATTTGTTCTCTTTTTTGGGGGGAAGAGGGGGTTAAGAAGCTTCTAGGAAAGAGCCTAGGTTTGGAATTTGCCCCAAGTTGGCCACCTGAGAGTGTTGGAGATGTCAGCATTGGTAGACAGGGAGACTATGTGCAAGTGCCAGGCCAGTATCATGGCAGGATGATATAGGCAGTGTTTCTGCAGAAGAAGAAATATCCCATTCTTAATAGAGTAAGGGCAGTTGTGAACACATGGGGTCAGGCATATCTAAAAGGAGTATTCAGAAGGAGGTCTTTTGCCAGTATCATCTGATTGCATGAGAAGTATTCATCTACACATAAAAGTGAGTAGAGAGGTAGAAAGTTATTGCATGTGTGGAGAGTGCTTTGGCACAGTAGGCTATGGAATACTAGCTGGAAGAGGTTATGTCAGTATTGTATGGGGTTATGTTCATCTGTGATGTTAATAATTGGCCCATGTTGGCCCCAAGGCCAAAAATCTCTGTTTGGGTGAGTGAGCTATTGAAGGGAATTATGTCTTCAGTGTAATTTTTTGAGGCATTGCATTGGGAACTTTCCCAAAATAATGTACTCTTTGTTTCTTCATAGATTTCATATTCTCCTACACCATTGATTCCTCCTTTTACCCAGGATAGAATAGAGAAGTTAAAGAATAGGGTGTGGTTGCAGAATGAATTGTCAAAATGTCCAGGTAAGGATGGTTGAGCTTGTGAGATGTGCCAGAAGCAGAGCTAAGCTTTGTCAATGAGATATTTGACTTCTCCTATAGGTTCTGATGGTCCTGCCCAGTTTTGTGTCTGTAGGTCTCCAATGTCAAGTTGTGGCCCAGAGATTCTGGGTAGGGGAAGTTTGCTCAAATTAATGCAAATCCCTTCATAAGAGGGTGTGGTTGTCATAAGGGCTTAAGAGGAATGCTTTGAGGAGAATGGAGGTGGCTTGTTAAATTGTGAGACAAATCCAGCAGTTTGCTTGGTTTGTTAAGGAGGCAATTTCCTTGATTACTAGTGTTAAGGGGTGAAGGGGAAGAGCTAAGGTGGAGGAGGTGAGAACTATAGGAGGAATTAATGCACAGAACTTGACATTATAATTCTACCCAGAAGGTGATGTCATCAAAAAGGAAGGTTAGGAAGGTGCCCTGTAAGTTTTCATCACACAGAAAATAGAGGAGGGCTTCCTCAGTGAGTGGTAAGGATGAAAATTCAGAGAGAAGGCAGAAGATTAGGGAAAAGAAGGACTGGGGATCCAGTGAAGTTTCTGGTGAAGATGGGAGTGTGTGTGTAGGCATGTTCAAAGACCAGAGGCTTACTTGCTTGGAGTATGCAATTATTCTTCCTCTTGAACTCAAGTCCCCTGAAGGTGAGTGGGTGTTAGAACTTTGGACTGGAACTGGGGAGTGGAAGCTAAGTCTAGGTGGAGCAGTGGCAGCAGTGCTGGAGCCAGGGATTTTCTTCAGCCTGCCACCATCAGAGTTACCCGAGGTTCTGCTTTGAAGATGGGCGGGGGGTCTGCGTGGTTCTTAGGCACATTTAATCATCCACTCTCAGTCAGTCCCAGAAGATCTGGGAGGTTGAAGTTGGAGGTTGGGTCTGACTGGGTAACCAATGCCCTCTTTTCTTGAGAGGCCTGGGGAAAGTCGGACTTCCAGTGGATTCCCTGCTTGCACAGCAGGGATGGCCTTGGAGGAGGTTGCAAGTTTGGGCACTGCTTGGTCCAGTGCACAGCCTTTTTCATTTGAAGCATGGCCGTGGTGGATTTTTTCCTCATGTGCTTAGAGTGGGGCAGCTGCTGGGAACTCTGGAGGGCCGAGGCAAGTAGCTGGTAGGCTAAATCCCTTCGGCCCTCCCATTGGGCTTGTTCTACGTCTGGATTGTTGAAAATTCTGAAGGCTAAATTAACAAGCTCAGTTTGATTAGTTTGGGAGCCTGCTTCTGGTATTTGGAGCTTCCAGTGAATGTCAGGGGCTGACTGGGAGGTAAAATGCATGCGAAGGAGGAGGGTGCCCTCTGGGAAGTCTGGGTTTAGATTGTTATAACACAGGAGGGCTTCCCTTAGCCTTGCAAGGAAGTCAGCAGGGTTTTTGTCAGCTTTTTGTGAGATTTCTTTGAGTTTATCATAATTTACAGCTTTATGAGTGGTCGCTTGTAGTCCTGCAACTAGGCAGATTATCATATAGTTGTGGGAATGGTGACCAGGTTTCCCTTCCTGATAATTTCATTTAGGTTCTTCCTGAGGGACTGCCTTGGCTCTGACAGGGCTGTGAGTAGTGTCCTGTCAGTTTAGAGTATCTGCATGGGTCTGGGTTGCAAGCCAAACATGTTCCTTCTCCTCTGGGGATAGACAGGTGGAAAGAATGAAGTAGAGATCTCACTAAGTAAGGTCATAAGAGAGAGGTATTGAAAATTCTTTGATAAAATGAAATGGATCAGAAGAATAAGACCTGAGGTGGTGTTCAGTCTGAGAGAGATCAGAGCAAGAAGGGAACATGGACATGTATGGGGCCTTCGGGTCCTGCAACTTCTCTAAGGGGGAGTATAGGGTGTGGTCGGAATAAATGGGTTCCACAAGAGGAAAGGGGTGGAGAAGGGTCTGAAATTGACTTGGAAGTGGAGTCAGGGGCTGGGTGCTTTTTGGATGGTGAGCAGAGAAGCAGGAGGGACAGAAGGACTGGGAGCAACAGGTGGAGGGGTCACATAAGAAGGGGAAATAGAGTCATCCACCAGATTGAAGGATGTTTCCAATGAGGTATCAGGAGGGAAGTGAAAGTTTTTTGGGAGAATGGAGTGAAGGAGAATTTGAAAAGTGGGACAGGAATGACAGAAGGAGGGGTGCCTGTGCACCTCAAAAAAGATTTGGACATATGGGATTTCACTCCACTTGTTCAAGCATTGGCAATAATTATTGAGGTCTGAAAGAATTTGGGGATCTAAGGTCCCATTTACTGGCCAGATGGATTTATTGTCGAGTGGGTAATGAGGCCAGGCAGTGTTACAGTAAAGATGAGTAGTCTTTTCAGTAAGAGATCAGATTCAAGACCAATGTCTTTAAGACTTTGAGAGAGGCACCCCAGGGGGGTGTTTTTAGGTGGGACAGATTGGCTATTGCCCATGGGATTAAGGAGATTTCACTGAGTTCCTGAAATGCTGACAGATCACAGAGGGCATCCCAACCCGAGATACATCAGGCTGGATACAGAGCAGAGGACAAGAGGGAGGTGTCCCTCCATCTAGTCACTCCATAGAAGAGTGGGTCTCAGACCTGGGGTAGCCCTCACTCAACACCGTGTTTTTTGGGAGGGAGCTGTCCTGGACAATGGAGAATGGAATGGGAGAGGGGGACACTTGTGTGGGAAAAGGGTGAAGCTCCCTACCAGGTTTTCTGAGGACAATGATGAATTGAGGAGGACACGAGCATGAGCAATCCTGCCAGTCTGGATGGAGAGAGACAAGGCAAGTGGGCTCCCTTGATCCTGGCTCCCAGGATTTGGCACCAAATGTTAGGCTTGAGAGGAAACAGAGGAAGGGAAGCATCTTAGAGATCAGACCAGGAACTGAGGTCAACTTAAGCAAAGTTTTTAATGAGAGAAAGCCTAGCAGGCAGGCTGAGTCTGGACAGACTACAGCACCAAGGGAGGGGGCAGAAGGGGATTTTTATAACTCATTCTGAGTCTAGATTACAAAGGGCTAGGTTGTGATGATTTATGCCAGCCTTGTAGTTTCAGGGTCAGGATGTGATAACTCATATCAGCTTTGTAGTTCCACCTGCTTTCTGGGTGTAATCATCCCTCTGACATGGGTGTTACTTTCATATTGACAGTGATGCTCAGGGAGGGAGTGGAGGCAGGTGCTCTGGTTTCCTATCACAGGAATGTTCAGCTGCAGGAAGAGGGAGGGAGGGGGTGGAGAGGAAAGGCAGGGTGGGGCTCTGGGCTTAACAAAACTCTCACTAAAGAGAGGGAAAGAAGGGAACACACAGAGGCATCAGCAGCCTGTAGGCCTCTGCAGAACAGGTCCTGGAGTTGACCCCTTCTCTCTGTCTCCACTGCTTTCCCCATACCCACACCCCAGTGCAGGAATCAATATCCTCATCTTAAAGATTTCCTGTCATGGTCTCCACCTGTTCTTCCTGCTATACACTTTTCCCTTCATCACATCCCTTCTTAAATTAAAATTTAGCTCTTTAACCTCATGGCAACATTTATCCCCCTTCCCTCTGGCCACCATGCAATTAGTCTTCTCTGGCCTCTGGCTGATCCTCAAACACACCCCTCTCACACCCACTTCATAGCCATCACCTGTCCTGTGCCTTCTACCTGCAGTGCTTGTCCCCAGGTTGGTTCACTGCTCAGGTGTCTCCTCTTTACAGGGTATTCACTGACCTCTCCTCCCAATACCCCCATTCCCACACCCAACACTCCTTCCTTTCCCTGTGCATTCTTCTCCTTTACTTTATCCTCACATGACATCTTCTGTGCTCTGTTTAATTTCCCTTTCAATATCTACTCCCCTCCAAATATCATGAGGACAGCAACATTCTTTCTCATCTTTACGATTCGATACCCAGATCCAAGTTCCATTTTGAGGAGAAACCATTTACCTTCTTATAATGATTTTTCTGTCCTTTGTCTTATTTCCACAACCAGCATCCTCAAAGTGTCACTTCCTGCTTTCCTTCCACCAACACTAATAATCCCCATTTAGTGCTCATTGTCTATAGAAGGATAGTCATTTCTGGCTGAAACTACTAATTCTAGGAATGCCAACTATTCCTGTGGGAAAGAAACCACTGCTGCTCCCTCAGTTTTACTGTGAGGTGTGTCAGAAGGTGTGGAAGAGGCATGAGGGGTGGGATGTAGAGGTTTCTTCAAATTGTCCAAGGGAGATTTCTTCATAGTCAGAAAACTCTCAGTGCAACACATGGCAGAAAAAGAAAATCATCTACATGTGAGCTTGCCAATTTTATTTTTTAACATTTCTTATTTTAGCATATAAATATTAAATGATATAAAATTCTCTCTTAGAATACAATTGACACCCAAAAGGATTTATTTTTTAAAATATTTTGACTAATACATATTTAGTTAAAAAATAAAGTTGAATTTACTTAGGAGTTGTGATTATTAGAAATTCAACTCTGCCAAAAAATATTGCTAAAGATGTTTAAGTGTCTCTTATGGCTAAACAGTATATATATTTATTTATTTAAAATTAAAATTCAATATTTATAATATATGGATAGATTAATAAAGTAGAAATAGAACATTTAAGATCACTTAACATATACACTAGCTATAAATAAAATAGAAAATATTGTTTTGGAATATGTAGTTTGATCAAGATTCAATTTGAGAAAGGTTTAAATAGTAGGAATTTGTTTGTATACTGGGAGATTATTCAAACTTTCTTTGGAAGAAAAGAAAGTCCAAAATTTCTTGGTGTTTTTCTAGAAGTTGAAAGTCTTTTCATCTAAATGAAGGAATTGAGCATGGCTGTGTCCACAATGAGAAGATGGAAGAATTCCAATCAATGGAGAGGCCCCATTGGATCCACTGGCCTCTAAGAGCTTCAGTGAGAGGCTGAGTGGGTGAACACAGCCTGGAGACACTGAAAGCCTGAGTGGAGGGGAGGGGACAGCACTGCTTTAACTCACAGACCCACCCCTGGGGGAAAGGCCATCAGAGAGTGGGTGGGGGCCACATGCTGGATTTGGAAAAAGCCTTGTGCTGTGGTAGTTCTCATGAACCCTTTGAGAGACTTCAGTGTATCTAGCATCTCCATTATCACCTCTTCTAGTTTGGAGCCTTTAGTTCTCCCTTCTTTTAGATTGTGAGCCAGTGAAGCTAATCTCATCCACATCTCTTTCATTCTCTTTGCCTTTCTGTAGGTATCTACAAGGCTGGGTATTGTTAAAGACTCTTTCTCTAGCCTGGCATCTAAAGATGACCCAGCCCCTTCAAGACTCTGTGAGCAAATTAATCCTGTCAAGGAGCTTGCATTTCTCTTCAGTCAGTGCTGCCAGTGTGTCAGCAAGCTGCATTTGTTTTCTTATCTAAATCTTGTTTCTAACAGACTGGACAAATCTGAACAACAATAGGGACCCATCAGTAAGCTGATGACAGATGGAGGCTGTGGAATGTGAGGCCTGGACTCATGTCATTTGGAAGCAGCTCCATCACCACCTCTTGCAGCTTCCCAATGATCAGCCCAAAGTCAGGCATGAGGTTCACAGCTCCTCTATGGCACTGTAGCCACCCATAGGGCTCTGCCCAGTAAGTATGGATATGTCAGCCACAACAAACCACAGAGAACTCTGCAGGATTCCACCTGGAACACACAGGAACTGGCAACCTGGACAGGTCATCAGTGAGAGTGTCTGGGGGAAGGTGGAGGAGAGGAGACTTGGAAAATAAAACTTCCTTGTCTCTATTACATTCTAATGATCATTCATAGTTTCAATTTTTTTAAGTGATGTAAAATTAAACTGCAGTTAAATGTGCCAATCTTAACTGAATGATTGTCAAATTTTAAAATTGTTCACTCCATCATACCCCCACAGTATCCAAATTCTGTATCAAGATATGAATCATTAATTTCCATTAATCTAGAAAATAACTCCTATACCTTCAATCAATACCCAAACCCCTCCATAAACATGCAGGGTCTGTTCCAATTTTTATCTCCACACATCATTTTTCCACTTCATGTAATTCCTAAAATTGAAATAAATCAGAATACACTCTTTGGTACATATATCACTGGCTCAAAATAATATTTTGAAATTTGTTAATGCTGCTGTGTGGATCAGCATTTCCCTGTGCTTTTATCCTTGAGTTCTTTGGCATTGAATATGTTACAAAGATTTATCTATTTTCCTCTTGGTGAATTTTTCCATTGCTTCAAGTTTGGAACATTATGAATACAGATATGAATTTCCATGAACAAGTCTTCTTTTATAAATATGTATTTTCATTTCCCCTGGATGAATACATGGCAGTAGAAAAGTTTCATCATATGGCATTATTTAAAAATATGTAAATATTTTTAAACAACTATTGAGGTATTATCAACATGACATAAAACTCATAAAATTAAATATACATTTTTTATAAATGTATAGAGTTATGCCACCATCACCATGATCCAATTTTAGAATATTTCTGTTATCCCCCAATTTTCCTCTTCTAATTTATTCCATCACCTACACTTGAGACAGTCATTCTCACCTCCTTGAAATCAATTAGTGTCTGATTCAATACATTCTCCTGTCTGTTTTATTGTTATTCATCTGACCTCACTGCCCTTTCCCCTCTGCCTCTTTTCTGGATTCTATATTTCTCCAAAGATTCTCAGCATAAGTGTTTCCTCAGGACTCAGTCCTTAGACTCCG
>JAQZBX010068006.1:0-15832 GCA_029593785.1 Cabassous unicinctus
GGGGAGGAAGAGAGGGTGAGAGAGAGAGTGAGAGAGAAAGCAATCCTTAAAAAAAGAGAGAGACTACTTGAAAGACTATCATATCACTATGCAATAATAATAATTTACTTTAGTTTACAAAACAGGTCACGGAAGTTGACCACAGTCCCAGAATTAGTATTTGGCAAAGATGGGATTTAAAGTCTAACTGTCTAACTCCAAATCTCATGCAATCTTACTCATTCAACTGACCAAGAATTTTAAAGACAATTTAATGTACTATTTATTTGTAATTCCATAAATATTAGTCATTTTTAAAATTCAAAAATCTTTCCCTGTAACACCACAGATATAACCAACCCATTTTTAAATAATGCAGAAAATCACAATAATGGTTAAATGCACATATTTGTGCCATTAAACCAAACACTGTAATAATAAATAATACAAAAATATATTTACATTTAGAACTTGGAACTATTTATATTATTATTGACATAATGAGTAAGGCTAATTAAAGTTGGAAAGAAAAAAAAAAACACCTCTATCTCATTCCCACCCAACCCAATTCACTTCTGCCTAAGGCTATCCCAAACTCGGGCTTTGCCCCAATCTTTCCCAACATCTAAGTAAAAGCACTTTATTTACTGTCTCTGAGGTAAATACATCTACATCCAGACTTAACTCACCACCTTTATACTAACAAATCAATTCAGGCCTCTCCTGAGCTCTAGAGTCCCAGGTCTAAGTGCCTGTTGGGATATTACACCTTGATTTTTACAGGAGTCCTCACCCTAATCCATTAAACCCAAAATAAAATTCATCACCCTTCCTCACTAATCCAAATCCTTGTCCTATACTTCATCTCTCAGTTAAGACACCATCAAATTACCCAAGTCAGAAACTTGAGACACACTTGTATGATAGTCACTAGTGCTAGAGTCACTAGCTCTATATTCACCAAATGTCCAAGTCTCCTTCTGAATACATAGTAAAATTCCATTTCCCTGTTCCTTGAAGTCAGGGTCGGCCATGTAACTTACTTTGGCCAATTAAAACAAGCAGAACGGACAAGTCAATACTGGGCAGAAACTTTAAGAGTTAATAATTGGCTCTTCCTGCTGCAGCAACCAGCAAGGTTCAAGAGTGAGGGACCACAATAAGTAGAGTCCTCGACCCCATCAACTTACCCTGGACATGCAGTATGAAAAGAAATAATCTTCTGTCAAACAACTGAGATTTGGGAGCTGTTTCCACAGCAACAACTTACTGATATGCATCATCCTTGACTTCCCTCTTCCTCAGCCAACTGGTCATTAAATCCTGTTGACACTACCTCCCAAATATTTGTCACATTATTTCTTTCATGATTTGCATTATCAATGCCTTAATTCAGGCCCTCACCATTTCTAACATGGATTACTGCAACTATGACTCCTAACCAATCACACTACCTCCAACCTCAACCTTATTAATGATTTTCCACAAAGCTGCCAGGATGATCTCTGTAAGCCCTAAAATTCCACCATGTCCCTCCACTTCACCTCCTCAAACACACCCTTCTGTTCCATTCTCATCACCTAAATGCACCCCAAAACCCTGGCATACAAATATTTGTGGATCCCATAACATACTCTACACATCTGGGTCTCTTTGTACATGGTTGTTCCATTTGGTTATGGTGTCCTATCTTCCTTTTTGAACAGTGTATCAGACAGCCAAAGGGGTGCTGATGCAAAATACCAAAAATCGGTTGGTCTTTATAAAGGGTGTATTTATTTGGGGTAGAAGTCCACAGTTACCAGGCCATAAAGCATAAGTTTCTTCCCTCACCAAAGTCCACGTGTTGGAGCAAGACAACTGCCAACGTTTGCCAGGGTTCAGGCTTCTTGGGTTCCTCTCTTCCCAGAGCTCCGTTTCTCTCCGGGCTCAACTCCTCTGGTTCCTCCACAAGGTCAGCTGTAGACTATGAGGCTCTCTAGGCTTTGCCTCTCTCCACAAGGCCAGCTGTAGACTCTCAGGCGAACAGCTCATGCTTTTCCCAGGGCCTTCTCTCCTTCCCCACGACAAAGCTCTCTTACTTCCCGGGGCTCCAGCTCAAGACTTCAACATCAGAACTCCTCCAACTCTGTCCTTTGCCATGCCTTTTGATTCCCCACCCACCTAGGGGTGGGGCTCAACACTCTACTGACGTGGACCAATCAAAGCCCCAATTATAACTTAATCATGCCCAGATGAACAGATCAGTTTACAAGCATAATCCAATATCTATTTTTGGAATTCATAACTCCATCAAACTGCCAAACTGCTACAAATGGTAATTCCTATTTTTCTTCAAGTTTCCAATTCTTCTGGAAAGCCATCTCACTACACCAACACTGATCAGGTGCCCCTCCCACACATGCTACCAAAACATTCTATTTAGCTTCAGCACAGACCTTGTCATTGTTTGCTTATGTGAAAAACCATATAACAGTCCTTGTAAGTTTCTAGCCACAACTAATTAACCATCTGAAACAAGGGCCCATTTCACTAGCTAACCAGCAACCTATAATTTGGGTGGCCAGACTTGAACCAATGAGCTAAGAACAACTGGATTCTCTCTCTCAGGCTGGAAAGTCATTTAGAGTCAGGGTTTGAGCCATATGCCAGATGATGAGTGGGTACAGAGTAGGTCAGCAGAGAAAGCGAGCAGATAAGAAACTAACTGAGCTGGCAATAAGGTCTTTGAGAGAGCAGCAGCAGTCACTTTGGTTGCTGCTACCTTTCAGGTTCCTAGCCCCAGTTCCCATGAGGCATGGCTGTACAACACACAGTTTACGTCTTTCCAGTAAAAAATATCATCTGGAGCTAGACTAGGTAGCACTATTTCTGCCCTTTTCAACCAAAAAAAAAATCTGATTACAACGAGCTTCTGAAGTTCTACCAAGTGCTACACAATCTTTTAGCACTGAAATCTCCAAAAGCCTGGTAAACCACCACAGAAACTCTATTTCCTAAATTGACATATCCTTTTGAGAAAGAATGGAAACCTAAATAATCACTTTTGAAAACTAAAAACACATTTCTAAATGTCCCTAGTTGAAACCCACTTCATTTCAAATGTAAAATATCCACAGAAATAGGAAATCTGACACTGGTTTGTAAATCAAGTACACATTAAGACATGCCATTAAAATTTGAGAAGCACAGGATTTGGTTGAAAAATGCCATTCTGTTCTAAACAGCATTATTATGGGCATATAGATACCAGGCATGGCTACATCATTCTGTGGTTTTAAGCAATTTTCTTAATCTTCATCTCCAAACTTCTTTAAATAGAAAGTAATTATCAACTTATATTTACTTTATATAAATGTAAACATTTGAGCTTTTCCAGAGAGGCAGTAATACTATTTCATTTTGATTACAACCTAAAACAGGATACAGTGGCAAGCCTAAATACAGGTAACAAATATCTCAGCAAACAAATGTGTATTTATTTCAAAATCAGTTTCCAAAATTATACTTAGATCTTTTTCTCTAGTATATGTAAACTATTAAACAGATTTACTTTTTTTAAATTAAATGGGATTATCATTTTAAAATGTAATTTTGACCCAAGGTTTAAATTTTAAAAGGGGGAGGTTCATATTCCATTTGGTCTAAATGTGTGCCTCTACAGAAAGTAGCAATACCCAAATATAGCAGCTTTTACTTTAGCTGCATTTGTTCAATTTGTTTTTTAAAATATATAACCCTTATTAAACGTAAAAAAAAAACAAAAACCAGAATTCCTTACTGTGTGTTATATGCAGAAATCACAGAACCAACTTTTTGAACATCAGTTAAATTTCCTAGGGCCTAAACTGGTTATTTTTGTTTGTTTTTTTAGGAGGTACCAGGGATTGAACCCAGGACCTCGTACATGGGAAGCAGGCACTCAACCACTTGAGCTACATCCACTCCAGAACTGGTTATTTTGTTTTTCATTAAACATGGTAATGGCACTGTACAACCTTTTAAAGGGCAATTTAACAGTATGTCCAATATTTTGTTATTATATTAATACACATCCTTTGAAATCTATCAAAAAGGATACAATCCAAATCATGGGAAAAGTATAGAGTTTTACCTACAAAAATTTTAACTGACATATTACTTATAATAAGGTTTCTTATTATAATGGGGTTCCAGTGGTACATTGGATGGCATAACTCTTCCTTGTGTAAGACTTTAAGAATTGCTGACCCTTACCCACTAAATGCCAGCAGGCCCTCTAATCATTGCTGAGAAAATAAAAAATACACATTTTCATATGCTGCTGAATGAAATCCACTAGTTTATAATACCAAAAAAAGCAACCAAAATATGCAAAAGAATTTCAAAAACATGCTTAAACATATACTTAAGATATATTAGTCTCTAAATATCTAAATATTACCATAAATAAAATGCAATATGAAAAATGTTTATTATAGGTTAAGTAAAAGAAATTCACAATCATAACATGAATCCTTTGATTACACTATACTAAAATAAATGCAAACAAAAAGGAATAGAGGGAAATACAAAGAAATGGAGAGGTATGGTAGGATCACAAGTGGTGTGTTTCTTTTCCTCTGATTTCTCATAGAGTGGCTACATTGGTTATATTATTTTTTTAACTAAATAAACTTAAGTAGCTTACAGATTTTTACCTTTCTTAATACTTCTGAAGACCAGAGAACTGAAGAAAACCCACAAGCAAAAAAAAACAACATAGGCAAAATCTCTGGTGTTAGAAATCAGGATAGGATTATCCTTGGGGATTAGTGACTTGAAGGGGGTCACAGGGGAATTTCTAGGATGGCAGATAATAGTCATCTAGGTGCTGGTTACATAGGTCTGTCCACTTTGTAAAAATTCATTGAGCTGTACACTTAACATCTGCACACTTTTCTGTACATACATTATACTTTAAAGATAATTCACTGAAAAATAGCAAAATTTTCTTCTTCTGTAAAAAGGTTTTCATGAAATATGAAATTCATTGATAGTACAAAAAGTTAAGATAGTAATTCTTAACTTACTTAACATGTGACAGCATCAAAAAGAATGACAAATTACAAGCAAGAATTCTTAATGTTTACAATGAATTTTTACATAAATTTTTAATGTTTAAAAATGAATTGCTGCCTCATGTCAAAAGAATTAAATCTGAAATTTGGATTTTCATATTAGCAACTAAATTCTTAAAATTTTCTGAATTTAAAACACATTAATTTCTAATAAGCTTCCAAAGATTAATCATAAAATGTTTATGTGACACTGCAAAACAATTATTTATACCCTTAATCCAACTATTATTATTGCATTTTTATGTATTTCAGACTGTATCTGCAAACATGTCTTTCATATATAAGGCACAGGTAATAACTTCATTACAGAGCAGAAAACCTGTTAGTAAAGCATGTCAATATTGCTAAAAAAAAGGAAAAGGACACTAGTATTGCTCTTGTGAGAAAGCAGTTAAGAATTTTGCCTGGCCCATATATGTTGAGTTTTTGTTTGTTTGTTTTTTTTAGGAGGTATCGGGGATTGAACCCAGGACCTTGTACATGGGAAGCAGGCACTCAACCACTGAGCTATATCCACTCCCCAATGAGAGCTGGTTTTTTCCTTTGCTTGTTTTGTTTTTAGAAGGTACTGGGGATCCAACCCAGGACCATGTACACAGGAACCACTTTAGCTACATCTGCTCCTCCCATATGTTTTAATTTATACTACAATTTTTCTAAGTCACTACAGTTTGTGACAAACTAACTCCATATGCACCATATGTTTAACTAAAGAACATGACTTTTAAACTAGTGAAATAACACTTGATTTCAAAAAAAAATAGCACATTACTATGTGTCAGTTAATAACTGACAGTATATTACACCCAAAACCCAGGTTTCAACTATGTAAGCAGAATTATGATGGCCATGAAAAATATTCTTTGATATATTTCTTCTATCTATGAGATACCTTACTACCACAACACTGAAAGCAAGGTTAACTTACAAAGCTTCACTGACAAAATATTTTACTGACTGATTCCAATTCTTGTAGGATACAGCACTCCTCTAAATACTTCTCAATTATTAAGAAATGTTCTGAGTGCTTAAAAGAAGAGATGGCTTAAAGAATTTTCAAAGGTCAAGACATCGAAAGCTATATATGCCAGTGCTAATCAATCAAGATGTGCATGGGCTTATGCAGTATTTTTGACAAAAATGTATTACCTTCTAATTATGAAGAAACATAATTATGAATAAACCCAGATTATGGGTCATTCTACAAAACAAAATGAACTTCAAGACTAAATTTTAAAGTCATGAAACAAACAAGTGAAAGGGATCTATTCTAGATTAAACAAGGTAACTAAATGCAATGGGTGATCTCTGATTACAATGTGGATTAAAAAAAAAAAGCATTATAAGAATAATTTGGAAAATTAAAATATGAACTATATGTTGCGTATTATTTTATCAATGTCAAATTTCCTGGATATGAAAACAGTACTATGGGTATGTAGGAGAATTTCCCTGTTCTTAAAAGATGGACGCTTATTAAGTTTTAGGGATTAAGAGCCATGATGTCTGCAATTACTTTTAAAAGGATGGGGAGAGGGACTGTGAGTGCCTGCGTGTGGAGAGACAGAAAGCAAGCAACTGTGGCAAACAATGAATGAATGCAGGTGAAGGGAACACGGTTGCACAATGTATTCTCAATGTATTATTCTTTCAACTTTTTCTGTACATTTGAACACTTCAAAACAAAAAGTAGAGAAAAACTGAAAAAGTAAAATTCAAAAATCCAAATACCTACTTTTATAAGTATGCAGTATCACTGTTATAAACTTGGAAAAAAGGATAAAATTAGGTCTGGATACATCACTATGAAATAAACCAAATAAAACAAATGTAAATTTAAAAAGCAAGCAAGCTTGGGCAGCTACTACCCCTTCCCTCAAAGGCTTTTTATATAATGAACAAAATATGGAAGATTTTTGTGATTCTAAACTCGACTTCAAAAACTAAAATTAATATTAAATAAATAATACTTATGCGTGTACTAATGTAAATAATCTTCAAATCCGTTACAAGTTTTATTAGTAGACAATATGGTACAAGGAAAATTTTATCACTTCTAAATCACTACTTGCGAAGTGCCTGCGGCCTGTGAATGCCAGCCAAAATCTAGATTTTAAACGTATACAACAGGGATAATCCTGCATCAACTAATACTATTCTGAAAGATAAGACCTTCCAGGGGAAAAATTTAATATGCTGCCAAAATGACGAAGAGAAAACAGCTTTAGGAGAGAGCATGGACAGGCTCGGTTATATAAAATAAGAAGGTAAATTTCTGAACACTGCCCTGGGGCACAAATAGAGCCTTAATTCCATCTGGTCATCAACCGCAGGCTTTCTGGTCAGTGACAGAGACCTGACTTTAAGGCCCTAACAACTGGACAGTTTCTGAGGAGCAGTCCCCGCGATTCTCCCATCGCAAAGAAGCTAATCGGGCGTTCGCCATGAGGACTATTCAAGGCCCACCTGCGGCCATCTTAAGTTCGGGAAGGAAAAAAAAGGAGGGGGCGGGCACTGAATTCGAAAACCTGGCAGCCACCAGCACAAGTCCCGGAGGCACGAAAAATGCAACCTCTAAAACATCTGTAAGGGTTTCGTGCGGAGATTAACCATAAGAATCAGACCAACAAGGAGAGCAAGGCCGCAAGGCCCCAAGCCACGATGCCCTTATCAAATATGGGCACCAAGGTAAGGCCGGGCGGTCACGTGACGAGCACCGCGCGCCCCCGTCCGCGCTCTCCCCCACGCCTGGGTTCCTAAGGTCTCTATGGCGTTCGCGCCCCTCCCCCAGCCGAGCTCGAGCACTTACTCCGGTGGGTAGAGCCGGAGCTCTTCGATTTCTCCTAGGAAGGAAAAAAGCGTCCGCATCTGCTCGCTGGTCACCGCCGACGACAGATTCGTCACCTGAATCACCGCCGTAGGGGTGAGGCCGAAGCCCAGGCCCAAACCGAAGCCGCCACCGCTGTTCATTCCGATTCCGCTGCCGCTACCTTTCCGCTCCCCAACGTCCACGACGCGTCAGCGACGGAGCCTGGAAAACGGAGAACGCGCGGCCTCGAGCGCGCTCCCGCAGGCGAATTCACAGCACCGGGCAGATCTAGCCCCCAACTTCACAACTCTCCTGCTCCCAGCGCCAGCCGGAAGCGTCTCCTCGGCAACCTGGCGGATCTCGCGCGGCTCTGGGTTCGGGTTCCTGGGGAACTGGGCTGTGGGAGATTTTTAGTTCAATCCGAACTGCTCTTTTTCTCCTCGCTAGGGTTTTTATCGAATTTTTTAGCCCTAAAACTCGATCACTTTCTTGTGTTCATATCAACACGGGAGACTCAACTCTTTCCGGTCTTTATTTCGGACTAGGAAACCTAGCGGCCTGCTGGTAAGGGGGTTGTGAAGGAGTAATGACTCGAGCATCACAAATAAATACCCGATCAAACTTTAGCACGACATGATTATATACAGGCAGCTCCCCCACCGCCCAAATAGTTAAAAAAAAAAAAAAAAAAAAAAAAAAATTTGCTCGCGTCCCATTTGTGAAAAAGCTTGGAAAATTGAATTGTTAGTAAAATGAAGGCTATGTGTTCATTATAACGACCACTCCGCAGGTACTAATATTTATTGAATGTTATATACCAGACACTGTTAGACAAGAACACAGAAGAGACGGAGGTCCACATAGAACTAGCAACCTGATGAGAGACAAGTACAAGTAGTACGTGAAACGGTAGGGCAGCTGTTCTCAAAATGCGATCCGCAGAACCCTGGGGTCCCCAAGACCCATTCAGGAGTACTCAAGGTCAAAATTAGTTTCATAATAATATGACTATTTTGTATATTTCATTTTGTTGACATTGGCGCTGAGGGTGTAAAATAAAAAGCAATAGTAGGTAAAACTGCTGACACCTTAGCAAGAATCAAGGCAGGAACAGCAAACTACTAGTACTAATTATATTTTGTATTCTTCACTTCCATGCACTGACACTACTAAACATTTTTTGAAAATTTAAATAAGCTCGTTAACTTAAGACTGTCCTTGAAAAGATGTAAAAATTATTATTAAATCTTAATCCTGGTGTACACTTCTTTTTAACAATAATGTGTGAAGAAATGGAAGGTACTTGTGCTGCATGACCAAGTAGGATGATTGTCCTCAAAAAAAACACAAAAAAACCTTGTGCACTTGTTTTGAGTTTTCATGCACAAATTCAAATTTTGTAAAACTTGTGTCTACCACCTTGAGCTTGTCAGCTTCCCAACAATTAAAGATTATCTGCTGAAATCACAGATGATATTAACGAATGTAATTTTTTGACATCGCCTAATGAAATGTGTCAATATTTGGAAGATCTCCATAAATCAACGAACCACAACAGATTGAATGCAGACTCAGATATAAGAATCCTGCTATCTTCCTTTAAGCCATTAAATTTTTTTGAAAATATTATGTTGTCATAAAAAAATATCATATTAACACATAATGGGTTTATTGTTATTTTTAAACTAATTTGAAAAATAATTGGGAGCGGATGTGGCTCAAGCGGTTGGGCGCCTGCTTTCGCTTCCCACTCGGGAGGTCCCGGTTTCAGTTCAGGGTGCCTCCTAAAATAAAACAAAAACAAACAAAAAGCAAAACAAACAGAAAAACCAACTCGGGAGCCAATGAGGCTCAGTGGTTGAGCACCGGCTTCCCATATACGAGGTGTTGGGGTTCAATCCCTGGCCACCAGTTCTTCAAAATAAATAAATATTTTTTTAAATAATAATTTTAAATTTCTCAGGTTTAATATCTAATATGGTATATGTGAATAGATATAATACCATAAATAAAAGTTCTTTGGGGTCCTCAATAATTTTTAAGAGTGCAAAAGTGTCCTAAGAGCAAAACGTTTGAGAATTGCTACCATAGAGGTAAGCATAGGGGGAACTGGGAGCAAACAGGAGGGCCACTTAAACTTAATCCTAGCAGAAGATTTCCCAGAAGAGGTGCTTTTTGAGCTGAATCTTAAATAAGAATTAGCCAGGCAAGGAGGGAGGGAGGAGCAGAACAGGGCATTTGAGACTATGCATGCAGAAGGTACAAAGGCAGGGAGGTATGATAGAACCCAAGTGAGGTCCAGAATATTCAAGGTTTATTATTGATAAACCAAACACTGAGAATGAATAGAGAGGTATTCAAAAGAATAAGCCTTGGTGAAGAGCTAAAAGGTTACTTTATCATAAACTGATGGGAACCATTGAAGATCTTTGAACAGGAAAGAGATCACAGTCAGATTCATGTTTTGAAAAGACCACTTTGGCTGCAACATGGAGATGGCTTAAAGAAATTAGAGGCAGAGGGTCTGGGTAGGAGGCTATTGCAGTAATCTAGAAAAATTATGATGAGATCCTAAACCAAGGTAAGGGGTGATAGTAATGAAACACAAAGAACAATTTCAAATTTAGAGGACATTGAACCCATTTGAAGGTAAGAAAAATAAAAGTTATTCCCTTAGAAAAATATGTATGGACATGCACTTGGTTTTGGATACACTTTCCAGTGCTTCTTGGTTCTCCTGAAACCATGGATCCCTAGGATTAGCAACCAATTGTTTAGAACAAATATTCTCAGACTTTAGTGTGCATCAGAATCGCCTAGAGGGCTTGTTAAAACACAAATTGCCGGCCCCCTCCCCAGAATTTCTGATTCATTAGATCTGGGGTAAGTGGGGCCTGAAATTGTTACTATCTAGCAAGTTCCCAGGTACTGCTGCTGGTGGTTGTCTGAGAACCCCACTTTGAAAACCGCTAGTTTAGAAGGTTGTAAAAGAAAAAGCAAGTTCAGCAGGACTTAGTAATCAGCTCTTGATGGGAAAACAGAGAGAGGAAATAAGGTTTCTCATTTGGGAAATTCAGAAAATAGTGCCATAATTAGGACCAAAATTACAAAGGATGAGCAGCTTTGTGAAGAAAGAGCAGAAAATATTGAGATCCATTATGGACAAGTTTTTGAAATGAAATTTAGGAAAAATGTCTAGGCCTGACGTATATTGTGTGGTTTAAGCTTAAGAGTAGATACAGTTATACCAGGAACATGCATAGTGTAAGTGCAGTAGCTAGCATCAAAAGAACAAATACAAGAAACAGCCAAAAGCAAATAAAACAAAACCAAGAGCCTAGTGAAAAATCACTTGACTGTAGACGTGAGGGTCAATTTCTGAGTTCTTGATTTGGTTCTATTGGTCAATATGTCTATCCTTATGCCAGTACCATGCTGTTTTTTCCACTGTAGCTCAATAATAGGCTTTAAAGTCAGGAAGTGAGAGTCCTCCAACTTCTTTCTTCTTTTTTAAGATATTTTTGGCTATTCAGGGCCCCTTACCCTTCCAACTGATTTTTGACAAGTGATTTCTGACAAGTGTTAAGTGATTTTTGATAAGGTTCTGTTAAGCCCATCCAGCTGGGCCAGAACAGTCTATTCAACAAATGGTGCTGGGAGAACTGAATATTCATATCCAAAAGAAAGAAAGAAGACCCCTATCTCACACAGTATACAAAAATTAACTCAAAATAGATCAAGGACTTAAATAAAAACAACAACCATAAAACTCCTAGAAGAAAATATAGGAAAACATCTTCAAGATCTGTGGTAGACAGTAGTTTCTTAAACCTTACACCCAAAGCATGAGCAACAAAAGGAAAAATAGATAAATGGGACCTCCTCAAAATTCAACATTTTGCACTTCAAAGGACTTTGTCAAAAGGGTGAAAAGGCAGCCAATTCAATGGAGAAAATATTTAGCAATCACATATCTGATAAGGGTTTAATATCCATGATATATGAGATCATACAACTCAACAATAAAAAGACAAAGTATCCCATTAAAAAATGGGTAAAAGACTTGAAAAGACAACCATCCAAAGAAGAAATACAAATGACAAAGAAACACATGAAAAAAAGTTCAACATCATTAATGATTAGGGAAATGCAAATCAAAACTACAATGAGATATCATTTCATACCTACTAGACTGGCTGCTATTAAAAAGTCAGAAAACTAAATGTTGGAGAGGATGTGGAGAGACAGGAACACTTATTCACTGTTGGTGGGAATGTAGAATGGTACAGCCACTGTGGAGGACTGTTTGGCAGTTCCTAAGGAAGTTGAATATAGACTTGCCAAGCGACCCAGCACGAGAGCAGAGACACGAACAGACGTGCACACTAATGTTCGTAGCAGCGTTATTCACAATAGCCAAAAGGTGCAAACAACCCAGGTGTCCATCAACTGATGAATGGATAAACAAATTGTGGAGTATACAAACCATGGAATATTAGGCAGCAGTAAGGAGAAATGAAATCGTGACACATATGACAACATGTATGAACCTGGAGGACGTTATGTTGAGTGACACAAGCCAGACACAAAGGGACAAATACTGTACAATTGCCCTATTATGAACTAAATATATTATGTGAAATATAAATATATTATGTGGAATATGAATATGGGTAGAAATGCATGTATAAGACCGTTTTTCTTTAAAGCTGAAGAAATGTAAGTTAAACTAAAATGTCAATATCAGACAAAAAAAAAAAACCATATTGTATTAAGTGAAGAAGACCAGACACAGAGTACTGCATATTGTATGATTACATTTATATAAAAAATAAATATAAGTCAATTTATAAAGATGAAAGGAGATTAGTGGTTATGTAGATCTGAGGAAGGAATGCTAAGGGATGTGGAGTCTTTCTTTTTAGAGTAATGAAATTGTTCTAAAATTTTTGAGATGATGAATGTACAACATTGTGATTATACTAAAAACCATTGATTATACACTTTGGATCGAATAGCCAGAAACACCAGCTATGTACAGTGGAGGAAGCATACTGAGATTGAGAGGTGAGGAATTTTCTTGTTTGTTTGTCTGTTTTTTGTCTATTATTATTGAAACAATGCAAATGCTCTAATAATGATTGGGGTGATGAATGCACAACTATGTGATTATACCGAATACCATTGATTGTGCACTTTGGATGAATTGTATGCTTATTAATATGTAACAATAAAATTGATTTGTTAAAAAAAGCTCAAGAAGAAAACAAGGAGGGAGGATAGTCATAAATGTAAGGGAGGAAAGTTTTAAATAGGAAAAAAGTAAGGGGTGGGGAGGAAAGAATAGTGAAAAGTGTAAAATGCTGTGAAGATAGTAAGATCAGGGATATAAAGGGCCCCTGGGGGGATACAATGTGACCATTGCAGAGAAAAGCTGGGGGAACCAGTTTCAAGGCAAGGACAACTGTATCACTTCCGTTGACTCCTCCATGAACCTCCCAGCAACACTGGGCAACCCTGGGCCTGGCCCAGGCCTGTCACGCTGGCCTCCATTAGGCTATTCCAACCTGGACCCCTCAGGCATATTTTAGAAGTCTAACCTGTGTGCCCTATCCTGTCCCTGACCTCTGTCATTATGCTCATGGCTCCAGTTTGCAGACAGTTCCTCATCACTAGTCCCCTTGGCTCCATCTGCCTACTGAAACAACACCTTCTAAAACAATAAGACAAGAAGTGACAAAGTTTCAGTGAAGACAGAGAGGGCTCCTCAAAAGGAGGCCTAGGCCCATCATAGCAAACCAGAAACCAAAAGTAGGAAAGGTAAACTCCAGTAAATATATTAACTGGAAAATAAGAAAAATCTGCATTAAAATGTTTAGAACCATGAGATGACCTTGGAGAGAGCTAAGTTCTGAGGAGTATAGAGACAGGAATAGCCTGCTTGAGTGATGAGGTGGTATGTCTCATGAGTGTGGTCTGGACTTACAAGAAGAGACTTCAGTGCCTTTGTTTAGTCTTCTTATTTTGCTTCTCTAACAAATGAGTTTTGCGTGGATCTACTCTATGGAATTTGAAAGGGAATTTTTTTTTTTTTTTAAGATTTATTTGTATTTATTTATTTGTTTATCCCCTCCCTCCCCTTTGCTGCTTGTGCTGTCTGTGTCCACCTGCTCTACGTTTTTCTGTGTCTGCTTGTCTCCTTTTGTTGGGTCATCTTGCCTTCACCAGGAGGCCCCAGGAATTGAACCCGGGACCTCCCAAATGGTAAACAGGAGCCCAACCAATTGAGCCACAGCCGCTTCCCTGAAAGGGAATTTTGACAGTAGGGAATACTTGAGAAACAATTCCAGGTAAGAAGGGGTCTATAAATAGCCCTATCTTTGAAGAATGAAAGCACTGGGAGAAAGGTTAATAGATTGCACTAGAAAGAATCAGAAAGGGAGTGAGAACTTGGGTGTTTATGTGTGTGTGTAGTATACTTTGGAGTTAGATTCTTCTAGAAATGAAGCAGAACCTCTTAAGTCTCTTAGTCTTTCCCTGTGCTAAACCACAAAACTCTCTTCTTTCAGAATCCAGAACGCATAATTAGCACATGACGTGTCTGGTGTGCTAGCTTTGGAAAATTCTTTGGCATAACAATTTTTTTGTTTGTTTATTTGTTTGGTACTAACAAATGACTCTGGCTAGCTTAAACAGAAGAAAATGTTGGCAATGATGGCAAGAGTGTATCATGGAATGAAAGAAACAAATGCACAACAAAATTTTGAGAAGGGATGTGAGTAGGGCAGCTTTAGGGACTTTAATAGACTTTGGCCAATCTAAACAACACAGAAAATTTATAAGATAACTAAGGTATTTAAAGGAATTTTGGAAGAACTGCATAAACAAATCTTAGCAAGAGAAGTAAGAAGAGAAGCTCTGAGAAATTCAGCAGCAGATATTCATAGGCCATCTCAAGAGTGCAGCCAGTAAAGTAAATCAATCCCAATAATTCCCTAGTTTCTGGCAACCACTGATCAGCTTTCTATTTCTATACATATGCCTTTTATGGAAATTATACATAAATAGAATTAAGTTAGTCATTAGTGTCTAACTTTTATCACTGAGCTTTATGCTTTTGAGGTTCATTGTGTTGGTGCATTTATCAGTAGTTTGTTCTTTTTTTATTGATGAATAATTGTCCACTGTCTAAATGTTCAACATTTTGGGGATTTTTTTATGCAACAGTTGATAAAGATTTAGATTATTTCCAGTTTGGGCTATTCTGACTAAAGCTTGTATGAACTTTCATGTACAAGTCTCATTTCATTGGGTAGATACTAAGGAGTGGAATTGCTGGGTCATATGGTAAATTTATGTTTAACTTTTTAAGAAATGGCCAAACTGTTTTTCCAAAGTGGCTGTACCATTTTCCATTCCCATGAGCAAAGTATGAGGGTTTCAGTTGCTCTGCATCCTTGCCATCTCTTAGTAATGTTATTCTTTTTTTATTATAGCTATTCTAGTGCATGTAAAATGGCATCTCATTATGCTTTTAATTTGCATTTTCCTAATGGTTAATAATGTTGAACAACTTTTCATGTGCTTATTGTCCATTCATATATATCTTCTCTAGTAAAATATCTATTCAAATATTCAAATCTTTTGTTATTTTTAAATTGGATTATTTGTCTTTTGTTATGGAGTTCAAAGAGTCCTTTATAATTGTGGATACAAATCTGTTATCAGGCATATGATTGGCAAATATTTCTTCCCATTCTGTAACTTGTCTTTTCATTTTCTTAATGGTATCTTTTTTTAAAAAAAAGTTAGGGGAGCGGATATGGCTCAAGCCGTTGAGCGCCCACTTCCCACATGGGAGGTCCCGGGTTCAGTTCCTGATGCCTCCTAAAAACAAAACAAAACAAACAAAAAACCAACTCAGGGGAGTTAATGTGGCTCAGGG
>JAQZBX010068007.1:0-15861 GCA_029593785.1 Cabassous unicinctus
TCATGTCCCACACTGGGGGGAAGGTAATGCATTTATATGCTGAGTTTGGCTTAGAGAGAGGCCACATTGGAGCAACAAGGAGGCTCTCAGGAGGTAACTCTTAGGTACCCTACAACAATAGGCTAAGTTACAAATTCAAGTGCAAAAGGCTTATAAGCATAGTTGTCAATATCAAGGGCCCATCAGTGGATTATCTTTTTTCACTAATCATTGCCTCTGTACTTGGGGGATTGCTGCTGTTTCATTTATTATTTATTTTAAGGGATAGTTTCCTTGTGAGCTATGGCATAGTCTCAGGATAGATTCCAAATAACTTCTTAATCCAATTTACTTATCAAATGACAGAAGAAAAGATATTACTCAAAATGTGGACTCATCATAGTAGATTACAGCAGAAATATTACTTAGCATTTTACTTTGTAGTTCAATAAATCATGGTATAGACTATCGAGAAGAGTAACATGAAAGGGAATATTGTGAAAATGAGGTCAGTTGAAGATTTTCCAGGATTCTATTTTTATGACAACTATTTATTTATTGAAAGGAAGTAACCAAATGCTCTTTTGTATGGTGTTTATTCAGTCTACTTTAAAATTTGGTAGAATTTCAGCATGGCTATGAAAGTTTCTCTTTGGGATCTTAAAGAGTTGGCTGCCAATCTGGAAGTAAATTCATCCATGTAACCTAGTTGCAATAATTAAGATCTTAGGTAATTTCTTCAAACTCCTTAAATAGTATTTAACATCCTTCCTATTTGACTACAAATTATCTTTTCTGCTTGTTTTTTAAAAATTGTGGTAACATATGTGCAACATAAAGTTTCACACTTTAACCACTTTCCACTATTTAATTCAGTGTTACTAATTACAGTCACAATGTTGTGCTACTGTCACCACCTTCCATGACCAAAACTTTACCAACAAGCTGAAACTCTGTACCCAATAAGTATTAACCAATTATCTTTTAAACTTATACTTACCCTACCAACACCACTACCACTACCACTACCACTACCACTACCACTACCACTACCACTACCACTACCACACTAATGTATCCACTAGAAGCATGGAACATGGAATTATCTGCATTGTTTTAAAATTTAATGTGCTAATATATATATATATATATATATATATATATGCACACACACACACACATCATAAAATTTCCCATTTTAACCACTTACAACTCTACAATTCACTGGTATTAATTACATTCACAATATTGTGTTACCATAACCTCCATCTGTTACCAAAATTTCTATCAACCTGAACAGAAACTCTGTACCTGTTAAATATTAACCAATTAATTCTCCATTCTTCCCTCCCATTTTCCCTGGTAACCTGTAATCTACTTCCTGTATCTATAAATTTGCATATTGTAGTTATTTCAAATAAAAGAAATCATACAATATGTGTCCTTTTGCATTTGGATTATTTCACTTAACATGATTTTTTCCATGTTCATCCATGTACTAGCATATATCATATCTTCATTCTGTTTTATGACAGAATAATATTGTTGGGTTACTTTTTATATATGGTGTGAAATAGGGGTCTACTTTCATCCTTCCTCATATGGATATCCAGTGTAGCCATCCCCATTTGTTGTAGAGACTATTCTTTACCCAGCAAGTAGACTTGGAACCCTGGTCAAAAATCTATTGGACATATATGTGAGCATTTATTTCTGAGCTCCCAATTCTACACCATTTGTCTATATGTCTGCTCTTATGTCAGTAACATACTGTTTTCATTATGGTAGCTTTGTAATAAGTTTTGAAATTGTTAAGTGTTTGTCCAACTTTGTTCTTCCCTTTCAGGACAGTTTTGGCTATTCTGGGTTCCTAGTATTTCCATATGAATTTGATTATTAGTTTTTCCATTTTCTCAAGAAGACTGTTGGAATTTTGATGGGAATTGTCTTTGAACCAGATAAGTAATTTATGTGTTTGTAAGAATTTGCCCATTTTATCTAGGTTAACTAACTGTTGGCATACAATTGTTCATAGTATCTTCTTATAATCATTTTTTTCCTCTGAGTTTGGTAGTAATGTCCCTTCTTTCATTTCTGATATTTGTTCTTTGTGTTCTTATTTTCTTTGTTATTCTAGATAGGTTTGGCAATTTTTTCGATCTTTTCAAAGAAACAACTTTTGTTCTAGATGATTTTCATGTATTTTTTAAAATTCTCTATTTCATTTGTCTCTGCTTTCATCTTTATTATTTCCTTCCCTCTACATATTTTGGGTTTAGTTTGCTCCTCTTCATCTAATTGATCCAGGTATGAAGTATGAGGTTAGGTTACAGATTAGAAAGTTTTCTTCTCTTTTTAATGTAAGCATTTATATTTATAAATTTCCTTTTGAGCACTGCCTTTACTGTAGCACATAAATATTGATATATTTTGTTTTTATTTTATTACCCTTATTTTCCTTCTGATTTATTTTTTGATACATTGGTTGTTTAAGAGTGTGCTGATTAATTTCCACTTATTTGTGAATTTCCCAGTTTCTCTTCTGTTATTTATTTCTATCTTCATTCTGTGGTGGTAGAAGAAGATACTTTGTATGATGTCAATCTTCATAAATTGATTGAGCTTTGTTTTGTGACCTAACGTATGATCTATCCTAGAGAATGATCATGTCCACTTGTGAAGACGTATTCTGCTTTTGTTGGTTGAAGTACTATATATATGTCTATTAGTTCTAGAAGGATTGTAGTATTGTTCAAGTCCTATATTTCTTCATTGATCTTTGTCTACATATTCTATTTGCTTCATATATTTTGGGGTTCTGTAGTTAGGTGGATTTATATTTGTAATTGTTCTATCTTCTTGATAATTTGATGCTTTTATCAGTTTAGAGAGACCTTCTTTGTCCTTTTTAACAGTTTTTATTTAAAATGTATTTTATCTGATATTTGTATAACCACCCCTGTACTGTTTTGATTATTATTTGCATGGGATGTTTTTCCACCCTTTTACTTTCAACCTACTTGTGTCTTTGAATTTAAGATGAGTCTCTTATAAACAGAAGATAGTTTGTTTGTTCATTTTTATACATTCTGCCTATTTCTGCATTTTGACTGGAGACTTAAACTAATTTATAATTATTACAACTATTGATAATGCAGTATTTATGTCTGTAATTTTTCTCTTTGGTTTTATAATTCTTATGCTTTTTTTCTCCCTAAATTCTTCTACTACTGCTTATTTTTATATTTAATTGACCTTTTGTAGTGAACCCTTTATATTCCCTTCTCATTTCCCTCTGTGCATATTTTTCTAATATTTTCTTTGTGGGACATAATTTTAACATCCTAACTCTATAGCAATCTCATTTGATTTTATACCAATTTAAATTCAGTAACATACACAAACTATGTGACTATATCTTTCTGTCCCTGTATGTTATTCATGTCACAAATTATATATTTACCCAAGTCTAAAACTAAAGATTTATCATTACTTTCTATGCATTTGCATTTTAAATCCTATAAGAAGTAAAAAGTAGAGTTACAAACCAGAAATGCATTCTACTGTCATTTATATTTACACATGTCATTGCCTTTACTTCTTCATGTGGCTTTCATCTAGTGTCTAGTGTTCTTCCTTTTAATTTGAAGAATTCCTTTTCATTGGTAGGGATGATCTATCGGTGATCTTGTAGGACTGGTTTATTGGTAATAAACTCACTCAGCTTTTTTTATCTGGTACTATCTTAATTTCTTCCTCATTTTTGCAGGATAGTTTAACCAAATATAGAATTCTTGGTTGACACATTTTCCTTTCAGCTCTTTAAATATGTCCTCCCACTAACTTTTTGCCTTTACGATTTCTGATAAAAAATTGGTACTTAATCTTATTGAGGTTCCCTTGTACATGGCCCATTGCTTCTCTCTTGCAGCTTTCAGGATTCTATCTTTGTCTTTGGTATTCAACAGTTTGATTATAAAATGTTTCAGTGTGGACCTATTAGGGTTCATCTTGTTTGGAGTTCATTGAGCTTCCTGGATGTGTATATTAATACCTTTCATTAAAGTTGGGAAGTTTTTATTCATTTTGTCTTCAAATATTCATTCTGCCCCTTTTCTCTTTCTTATCCTTTTTGGATTCCTATAATACATATATCAGTGTGTTTGATGGTGTCCTACAAGTTTCTTAGGTTCTGTTCACTTTTCTTCATTCCTTTTACTTTTAATACCTCAGAATGGATAATTTAAATAGCCCTGCATACAAGTTAGGAAAGGAAAGAGAGAGACAGACAGACAAAGAGAGAGAGACAGAGGCAGAGAAAGAGAGAGAATGGACAACTTTAGAAGATTGGCTTTGTGTGTGTACTCTCTTTTGGAGCTAAGCCAACCTTACAATGTGCCTAAAGAAGGTCACAGCCTTATGAATTCCCCCATTGTATTAGTCAGTGAAAGTGGTGCTAATGCAAAATACCAGAAATCAGTTGGCTATCATAAAGGGTATTTATTTGGTGTAGACGCCCACAGTTACCAGGCCATAAAGCATAAGTTACTTCCCTCACTAAAGTTTATTGCCATGTGTTGGAGCAAGATGGCTGCAGATGTCTGCAAGGGTTCAGGCTTCCTGGGTTCCTCTCTTCCTGGGGCTTGCTTGTCTCCGGGCTCAGTTCCTCTGCTAGCTCCACAAGGTCAGCTGTGGACTATCAAGCTAACAGCTCATCTCTTTTCCCAGGGCCTTCTCTCCTTCCTCATGACCAAGCTCCTCTGTGTGCTTACTTCCGCGGGCTCCAGCATTAAAACTCAGTATAAGAACTCCAACATCACAAACTCCAATTAACTCCTCTGCTCTGCCATGTAGTTTTATCTCTGATTCTCCGCCCACTCAGTGTCCTACTGACGTGGCCCAATCAAAGCCCTAATCATAATTTAATCACGCCCAGAGGAACAGACCAGTTTACAAGCATAATCCAATATCTGTTTTTGGAATTCATAAGTAATGCCAAACTGCTACATCCGTGTACATAGAAACTTCAAAAGCCCTTTTTTCCCCATAAGAAGTATCATCTTTCTTCTGTCCTGGGTGCTCTGTTGTATATCTTAAGGCTGCTAATCCTTTTCCCCAAGCAGCTCGGGTTTGATTGTTTTCATACAACATTTTAGCTGCCTTGCAAGCTTCTTCTACATCCCAAGCAAGTGCTTGGACCAGGCAGACAGAAGGGAGAATCTTTGTTTAGTCCTTCAGGCAGCTACCAGGTGTACTGGTATAGGCATACATTCACCCCCAAATGAGCATAATGTAACTATATAGCTTGTAGAAGCATGGCCAGAGACCTGCACTGGGATCATGAGCTTGCTCCACGGCTATTGAGGAAGAGTGGGAGAATGGCCAGTAAAGGTATCATGGGGTTTTCTTCCACTTATAAATTGCATCTTTTTTTTCTTCATTTGGTCCTCATCCAGTTACTGCAACCCATTAACTGTTTTCTGGAGCTCTGGCAAATGTTGTTCTGCAACTTTTTGCTCATCATTTTAAAACCTTTGAGTGAAAAGGAGAGTGGATGTGACTTAGGCAGTTGGGAACTTGCCTCCTACATGGGAGGTCCCGGGTTCAGCCTCCAAAAGAAGACAAACAAACAATGAACAGACAATGAGCAGACAATGAGCAAAAACAATGAGCAGACAATGAGCAAAATCAAAGCAGACAATGAATAAACACAACAAATAAACAAATAAGGGAGCCATCTCAGGGGAGGAAAAATCTTTGGGTAAAGAAAAGACAATTGTCCAAACAAGAAATACAAATGGCAAAAAAACACATGAAAAAATGTTTGACATCACTAGTGATTATGGATATACAAATCAAAACTACAGTGAGATATCATTTCACACCTATTAGAATGGCCATTATTAAAAAGTTGGAAAACTACAAATGTTGGAGAGGATGTGGAGAGATAGAAATGCTTATTCATTGTTGGTGGGAATTTAGAATGATACAACCACTGTAGAGAACTCTTTGGCCGTTCCTAAGGAAGTTGAATATAGACTTGCCATATAACCCAGCAATACCATTGCTAGGTATATACCCAGAAGAACTGAGAGCAGTGACACGAACAGACATCTGCACACAGATGTTCATAGTGGCATTATTTATGATTGCCAAAAGTTGGAAACAACCCAGGTGTCCATCAGCTGATAAATAAACAAATAGTGGTGTATATACATGATGGAATATTATGCAGCAGTAAGAAGAAATGAAGTTGTGAAGCATATGACAACATGATGACATTATGTTGAATGATGCAAGCCAGACACAAAAGGACAAATACTGTATGATTGTGCTATTGTGACTAAATATATTGTGTAAACTCATTGTAGTAGTTTGATATTGTTTATGAATTCCAAAAAGAAATATTGGATTGTGTTTGTAAACTGGTCCATTGCTCTGAGCATATTAGATTTTATTAGATTCAGAGGTTTCACTTTTACTTTATTAAATCAAGATTAGGGCTTTTATTTGACCATGTCATTAGGGTGTGCAGAGTTGAGTCCCCACAAACAGACTTTTACAAGGAAGTAAAAACACAGAGGAGAACACAGAGAGTTTAGTTTTGGACGCTAGAGCCCCAGGGACAGAGCCAAGCCATTCGCCTGATAGTTTGCAGCTGAATAGACCAGAGACCTGAACAGCTGAGAAAGCCCAGAAAGAAATGAGTCCTGGAGAGAAAGACAAGCCTTATGCTAACCTATAGCTGAGAACAGAGGGAGCTGGAAGCCTTAGGAGGAAGAGCAAAGCCGAACCCTCACAGAGACTGGCAGCCATCTTGCTCCAACATGTGGCAACAGACTTTGATGAGGGAAGTAACTTACACTTTATGGCCTTGTGACTGTAAGCATCTACCCCAAATAATTACCCTTTATAAATGCCAACAGATTTCTGGTACTTTGCATCAGCACCCCTTTGGCTGACTAATACACTCATGGAGTTAATAATTAGAATATGGGTCAACAGAAAATAGGATGAGGGTAGAGAATGGAAAGCTGAGGGTTAATCTGTGCAGAATTTGTTAGAAAAAGGTTGTTTTTAAATCTTTGGAAATGAATAGAAATGGTGAAAGCATATCATAGTGTTTGTAACTAGCAGAGCTATTATATGGGTGTAACAGTCATTGAAAGAATAAGCCTAAGGTCATGTGTATTACTAGAAGGAAAGCTAAAAAATGTAACATGGGACTATATAACCTAGTGAAACCTCATGTAAAATATGCGTATGGATGATATTCTGTATATAAGACTGTTTTTACAAAATATAAAATTCAAATAAGCAAGAGAGACAGAAACAGAATAGCAGCTATGTACAGCAGGGGAAACAGAGAGAGATTGAGAGATGATGAGGTTTTTGTTTGTTTTTTGTTTTTTGTTTATTATTATTATTGGAATAAGGAAAATGCTCTAATAATGATGAAAGTGATGAATGCACCACTATGTGATTATACTGAATATCATTGACTGTACACTTTGGATGGATTTATGCTTTATTATTATGTATCAATAAAATTTATTTGTTTAAAAAAATCTTTGGGTGAAGAAACCCCGAAGCATCTCACTCCACCATCTTGGTGACTTCACTCTCTCAGGAATCCCTTATTAACATACCCATTTTTCAGTATTCTCACTACTGTAAATGGGAATCTGTAGGTATATGACATCCTGTCCCCTTGACCAAATGATCTCATAGGTGGATTTATTGAAAAGAATAATTCTTAATTAAAAATAATTTGATAACTATATAAATTAGGAAGAGAGAACTTATATCCTCCAAGTGTTGTGACGAGCTTCTTTATGGTTCATTAAAAATATTGTGTATTCAAAAATGAATTTATGTGTAACTTTCAAGAAATTGTCATGCATTTGTTATGTGAAATGAAGTTTTCCAATAATCATTAATGTGGTGTTAGATGAGATTGGAAGTTCAGTGTGATGGATACATTAATCAACTCTTTAAGGAGCCAACTTCTGAATCCAACAAAATCAAGTTGAATGTAATATATAGACAAAGGGCTGCATCAAGAGGTGGGTGGGGATAGGGATAGTGAGCGAGGAGAAACTGCAGTTTCATCCCACATTGATTTCACTGCTGGAATTTAGATATACTTAGCATTGTTAAAATATGGTAAGGTGAGAATATGAGCTTGGGTTCCCTTTTCAGGCAAGTAAAAGAGCAGCTGCATGGAACAGGCTTTTCAAAGAGTGAAACAAAAATTTCATTGATCAGGAAAGTAGAATTCAAAGATTAGTTCAGATTTGTTTTAAGTTCTCATTTCTTGATTAGATGTGTAATAAAACCTAGTTCTAGACACTGAATTTGATTATAAAATTAATTTTTTTCTTTTCCCAATCTTAAAATTGGATTTCTTTTATACTATAATTGGAATTAAATGGTACTGGGGACTGGATTCTTTTCCCCAAAGGCATGTTCAAGTTCCAACCCCTAGTCTTGGGTGTGATACCATTTATAAATACGCTTTTGAAGATGTTATTAGATAAGGTGTGCCCAAACTGAATGAGATTGGGCCCAAACTGAATGAGATTGCACACAGAAAGAGAAGGCAAACAGAGCAGTCAAAAGCTGAAAGCCAATGGCACCAGAAGAGAAAGAAGAAGATGCTGCTACATGCAGCCAGCTGGACAATTGTAATTTAATTTGTGACAGGAATCTCAGCCCTGGATGATGTGACATCATGTAGCCATGGTGTAGTTATGCATACACTTCTATTTCTGGCACAAGGAGAAGTGATCTTCTCCATAGGTGTGACTCAAACAACCCATACAATTAGCTTTCCGGTTTCCTCAAGCTGCACTTTATTTTGCCAGCTCCTCTCTGGAATAATGCCTCTTTCACCATATGAATGCCTTTGTGTGTCCCCACCTACCCTCTTGATACTGCCTAGGACCTATGAGTCAATTTTGTTTCATACCTAGTCACTCAAAAAATTCTTTTCTTTTTACTCTTTAATGGAAGATGAATAGGTAGGCAGAATGGTCATCACTTCTGAGAAAACAGGTTTTAAGCTAAATAGACCATGGAGAGAGTGGGAGGAACACTGAGATACGTGTGCCATTTTAAACCAGTCTCCCCAAAACCTTTCAGACATTACTGTAGGGAACAACTCTACAATGACAATAGATTATGGCTGGATCAGGTGACTTATTGTAATAGGTCCTTTACTCTCCCTGTATTCACTTAAAAATCCCATTATGTTGAAAATGGACTGGTCAAATGAGCTCCAATTGCATCTAGTTTTCAAAAGTCATTTTAAAACTGCTTTGAATCTGGTAATTTAAAAGTATAATCTTCAGATAAATTTCTCAGTCTATCTTCATTAAAGAACTAGCAATTATTATTTAATATTATTTATTTTAAAGGAATAATTATTCACAATAACACTTTATCACATAAAATCCTGAAATTATAACTCTCTTGAGAATTAAAGTTATATCTGAGTTTTCATAATTATATCCCTGTCTTTTTTTCATTTTGAGAAAAATCTCTCCAGATGGCATTTATCATTTCTTCTAATCAAATATTTAAATAATATGCTTAGGGAATATTAAAACAGCACTAATAGGGTAGAAATGTATTTTCCTTTCAAGACACAGGATGACAACTTTAATAGCATCAATGAAAGAAGTAGAGAAAAGTAAAAGTCCATCCTTAATGAAATTCTAAAATCTAGTGTTACTTATAAATTTCATCTAAAGAATGAGTAAAAGCAGATAATTATATAGCAGAGACCCGGCACAGTACTTTGAGGCTTTAGAGCATACCATCTGCTCCTGGTGAGTATTTTCTCCTCTTCCTACTCTCCAGCCCACTTCCTTTTTCTGCTCTTTCTTCAATTTTTTTGTCTTGAGAATAATAAATGCTTCTCCTTTATATATTCAAACTTTCTTTCTTTTCTCACAAAATCAGAAAAAGGCTGATTATATGTATATATATATCAGACAGGGCATTGGACTTTCACATTGTAGGGGGTAACCATGTCAAATCCCAGGGACCTAGAGATTCATTAAACATAGTAATGAAACCCTTGGGGTCCTTGAGATCCTTGAGGCAATAGACCCAGCTTAGTCCTTTCTCAGCTGGATTTTATCTCTCAGAGTTGACAGTATCCAAAATACTGACAGTATCCAAGCACTGTGATAAAAAATATTCTATTGCCCAGTGAGGACAGTGTAAATTGGTACCAGACACCATCTATTTGGTAAGAGAACTATTGGAGCCATGAGAAAATGCAGCAAATCCTGACAAAGGCTCCTTTTTGAAACTGTAGTTTGCATATCTCTACCCCTTATCTCAATTGGATGATCTTTACACTGTGGAATGATCTTTTAAAATGAATAATGTTAAATTATAAAAGCATTCTACCCTCTATTAAAAAAGCATCAAAGCCCAAGCTCCTGCCTTGGTAATTAAACTCTGATAGGGAATATCCATTATGGTGACAGTCCCTTCATTACCTGCACCTATGAGTCAGTGAATGTCTTTTGATAACCAGGGCCTTGCTTCAAGTTAATTATTGTGATCTTATATTAACATAACACCTTCTATCCAAGGAATCACTAGGCATGGTGAATGTTTAGCTCCATCACTATTCATGAATCTCTAGAGCTGTACATGAGCAGCACCCTGAAATGAATAGCCCTGGGTTTCAAATTACCACAGATTTATTTTAATAATCATTTACTACACAAATAAAATAACAATGAAGCAATTATTATTTAGATAAGTCACATGTTTCTCTGCAGATTAATTTTATCATCTCTAGTTGAAGAATTTTACACTCTGAATGGAATGACATGATGGTAGAAAAAGCAACAAGGATAATATAAAGGCATAATTAATTGGCATACTTATGTATTCAATTTGGCATGCCTTATTTTGTTTTGTTGACAGTTGCTTTGTAATTATCCTTCTGTTATTTAATATGCATGTGTCTAGTTCTATAACCATGTTGTGAGACCTTAGCTTTCTCAGCAATGGAGAGTTAAGATTACTGTGAAAATGTGGCATGACGTAAAATATGTAGGAAGAAGTGATGCAAATGGAGAGCTTGAAGTGATGGAAAAGAATATAAGGTAGTAAATAGGCAATATGGTGATTTATTGGTACATATTGTTGCCAAATCCTCATTACGGCTTTCCACATAAGCCCAAAATAGCATATACTGCCATTTCTCAGGCTTGAGGAAATAATGCATTTCAAAGGCTGGCATCCATGCATTTTCCACAGAGTTTTACTAAATTCCAGTATGCCAAGATTTGTGACAGTGATATTAAGCATAATAAACAAAGCACAGTGTATAAAATGTCCCATGCTGTTTGGTTCTTAAGGTGTGTTTTCTCCATTGCATCCAAGCAGTTGTAGTGCCCCTCCTAAAAAAAAAGAAAAAAACAAAGTATTGCAGTATTTCCTACTACGGATGGGAGGTATCTAATAATAAAATGCAAAGACCTTCTGGGGCCAACTGTGGTATGCATTCAAGGTTGGTACTTCTTAATTTCTCATGTTTATAAATATCTTATTACACTGGCCATACATAAAGGAAGAGATTATCTTGCCTGGATGTCTTGGACCTGGCAACCTGTAAATGCATTTATGTTCTCCAGACAGTAAGAGGAGAAAAAGAAAACAAAATACAGATTTTCAGATCCACTAAGATTGCTGTATTACCCTGAGTATTTTCCTAATAATAAAGCTATAATTCCCTGATGATACCAAATCTGTTGAGGAATGAGAGTATTCTGCTGCATTTGTGGTTCTTTCTAATTGTCTAATTGTCTGAATTGTCCCTGAAGTAGGCCATTAGAGCTGGAAAATTGGAGAACATTAAATGAACTGTTAGTTGCTAATAAGGTATATAGATCCAGTTCTAGGACACAAAGTGAAGACTGATGCCTCCTGCAATTGTTCTCACCTTTTGCCCGAGGGCTTCACTGTTGAAGGGCATTGAAACTCATCAATCCCTTGGCCTTAATAGAAGCTACAGAGAATTGTGAAATGAGAGTGTAAGAAGGCTTGCTTTAAGTGGGTAGGAAAAAAAGTATAATTTACCTTTTTCTGCCCATCACCACATCTCAAATAAATATAGAGGCTGAGGCTAATCTTTCTGTCATAGCAGCAAATAATTTCTAGTGCTGGTACATATATTTGTAATTGCTACCTCTGAGCCCTGCTCTGGGCTCATTTGGTGAAAAATATTGAATGTCAGCTATGTTCCAGGAGTAGTGTTAGGTTTGGGGATTATACGTAATTTGTTTTAATAGATAAGGTTCTTGAATCTAACAAACTCTGAATCATCTACAATTCCTACTAGCACTGTAAACTGAAGCAAGTTATGTAACCAAGAGTTAAGAATTAACAAATGATTGTCATTACTGAATTGTTATATTGATGCTGTTTCTTACTTTTTCCAGTATATTATAGAATAGCCAAAAGGTAATACATGAAGTTACTGAAACTCTCCAGGCTGGTCTCACCCTTGTTTAAAGTTATTCAAAATTAGGCTCACCCGTGTGTATGCTTGCTTTTGGTTTTCCTTTTTTACCTTTATTTTTAAAGACGCTTTAGATTACATAAATATTACATCAAAAATATAGGAGAGTCCCATATACCCACCCCCCACCCCCTCCCACACTTTCCCCCATTAACAACAACTTTCATTAGTGTGGTACCTTTGTTACAACTGATGAACTCATATTGAAGCATTGCTACTGACCATGGTCTATAGTTTACATTATGCTTTACACTTTGCACTGCACAATTCTATAGGTTTTGACAAAATGTAGAATGACCTGTATTGTCATTGTAATATCATGCAGAACAATTTCAATGTCTCAAAAATGCCCCATGTTACACCTATTTTCCCTCTCCCTCTGCTCAGAACCTCTGGTAACTACTGTCTTTGTATCAATGTTACAAGTTCTTCCATTACTAGAATAATAATGTCTTCTTTGGCCATAGTTGTATTCCGCCCCCCCTCCCCCACCATCTTATGCTTGTTCATTCTTCAGTCTTGATGATTTTGGGATGATGATGCCTACTCTGCTTCCAATTAAGAGGGGACTTAGATATCATGGGGCAGATGGATGGAACTGTCTTGCTTAGAGTTGTAGATACTCAGTTTTTTTGGGATGGGCATTGCCCATCATCATCCTTTTGTTAGTTGTCGTGGGTAAAAGACTGATGAACTGGAGAGTAGGTATTGGCTGCAACTCTGCTGAGTTTCAAGGCTCAACCGGCATATAAACAGATGGAAGATTTAAGTCTTTGGGACTTATATTTAATGGGTATAGTGCTAATTATAGGTTCAAATTAAAGGGGCAGAAGAACCATGTATAGGAAAATTATAAATGAGTCTAATTGGGGAGATAGGTTATCATATATTCCAAGGTAATGCCCCCTGATGTGGTGCCAATTTCCTGGGTTGTCTGCCCTGTCTATAGTACCCAGAAGTCTCTAGAGCCCTCAGGAGCTCCCCTGCTTGATGCACTGTTTACTGTGGCAGTCAATGAGATAGATGCTCCTGAGACATGCATAAGAATAACCTCTGGAATGACCTCCTGACTCACTGTGAAATCTCTTAGCCATAAAAATGCATTTGTATTTAATATTTCCCCCTTTTGGTCAAGGTCTTTTTCCAACTGCATCACTAGTTGGTGCAGTCTATAAAAACTCTAAACTCTTCAAATTTGGGCAGACAGATTTTTAGGCCATTAGGCCTTCTGATCTCCTCACTATAATCTCACAATAAACTCCTTCTCTCTTTGAAACCCCAGTGTCTCAGGAATTGGTCATTTGAAGTGCATCGGGCAAGCACTTTGCTTTTGTTTGGTTAACAGTTATTTGACTATTCTGTACCTCAGTTTTCTTGTCTGTAAAAATAGGACAAATAAAAAAAAAACAACTCAAAAATGTGGCATTGAAAAAAATGAAGCATATAAAGCAATTAGCAGAGAATTTAAATATTTGAGGATTATTAACTGTTATAATAACTATTATTTATAATGCATGGCAGCTGTGTTAGGAGTTTTGCTAAATAATGGGGTGATAGCAATAAATGCTCCTGTCTTTTGCCTTTGAGAAACTCATTTTCTAAAAGTGAAGAAATAGAATAAAACAAAGCAAAACAAAAATACTATGTGGCAAGTATAGTAGATTTACGGGGGTTGGGGAAGTTAAACAGATCTTCCTTGGATATGAGAAGACTTAAGATGGTTTCACAAAGAAAGGGTTACTTCAGCTGTGTCTTTAAGAATGAATAGAGAAATCTGTCAGCTACAAAAGAAAGGTGTGAATGGTAGGTTGGATTATGTACTTCAGGGGGAAAAACATATTTTTAACCTTAATCCATTCCTGTGGTTATGAAACCATTGTAAATAACACCTTTTGAAGGTGCTGTATTTAGTTAAATTGTGGCCAACAAAGTCAGGTTGAGCTTTTTCCAGATTACTGAAGTCCTTTATAAGCAGAATGAAATTCAGACATTGACAGAGAAAGCCATAGGGAGGAAAAGAAGATGAAGTCAACAGAACTAGGAAGAGAAAGGAGAAGATGATGCCATATGCATTGCCATGTGACAGAAACGCCAAGACCCAAGAATGGCAGGCAGCCAGCCCCAGAATACCACAGTCTTCAAGGAAAAAGCATTGCCTTGCAGATGCCTCAATTTTGGACTTCTCCTAGGCTCAAAACCATGATCTAAGAAGTCCCTGTTTAAGCCAACAGTATGAAAGGGCAAAAGAAAGAGCCCAATTAAGCACAGCTTAACAGGTAAACAGAATGGGGCAGTGCCTAAGCACCCATCTCTAAGCCAGAAAGCTCATTTTGGGGCCAGAGTGAAAGTACTGGGCACCAAAACGGCATTGGTAAACAGTGAACTTGGCTAGGGCCTTGCAAATGCACAAAATCTTGAATGAGCCATGATCCTCTAGTGAATGAAAACTTCCAACCAGGCTGCCCAATCCTGCCATGGAAATCCTTCTCCTGGCTTCTCTACATCTTCAGGGGCCTCACTGCTGAGACTATTTAAACTTTAAATTTTAAAGGCATCTTAGACGTCACATAGATTATAAGTAGATTTAGTTCTCCAATCTGTTCTTCCTTTTCAAATTTATTTTGGCTATTCCTCATCCTTTGCCTTTCCATATGTATTTTAGAATTGCCTTTTAAAAAGGAATAAAAACAATTTTATTTACTCATTCATTTAGCAGATTTTTCTTTAGCTTCTACTGTCATACTGAGCGTTTACCAGGTGCTATGAGCTTGCCCTTCAGGAACTTACCATCTAGGGGGGAAAGTCAAGACACAGTCACCAGTAAGTGTAAGACAAGGAGGGAAGAATACACGGTGGAAGCTACCGGAAGGAAAGCGTTGTTCCCAGTGGGGGAAACCAGGGAAAATTTCAAGGAGGAGGGGACATTTGACCTGAGCATTCACGAATGGGAAGAGTTTCAGCAGGTGGCGATGGGCAGGGAGAGGAGAAGGGGTGGTGGGAAAGGCAGGTGCAAAGTCGCGGAGGACTGGGTTGGGCACAGCCTCCTCAGGCGACTGGCTCACTTGGTTCAGCAGGGGCTCACGCTTCTGCACGAGGAAGGAGGAAGGAGATCCCTCTCCTCTCCTCCCCACCTTTCTCCAGCTAAGTGCTCAGAGCACATTTTGTAGGGACTAGTCAAAATATAGACTCACAGGGATTGGATTATCACCCGTGAGCCCATGGAAACACTGCTTATCTGTTGCCTGCCGCTGGCTAAGAGTGCAGGGCGTGTCTGGCGTCCAGCCAGGCAGCCCTGATTTCTCATCCTCCACAGTGGTCCCGACAGCATGAGG
>JAQZBX010068008.1:0-15829 GCA_029593785.1 Cabassous unicinctus
AAAAAAAACAAAAAAAAACCTTGGGCTCGAGCTGCAGGCGCGGGGCGGGGAGGCGGGCAGGGGGCGGGGCCGGCCGCGCAGAGGCGGGGTCAGGTGGGCGGGGCGGGGCCTGTCGCGCGGGGGCGGGGTCAGGCGGGCGAGGTCTGGGGCGGGGCCTGCCGCGCGGGGCGGGGTCAGGCGGGCGGGGCCGGGCGGAAGGAGCGCCCTGCTCGGGTGGCGGCGGCGGCGCGGCGGCCGCGCGGGGAAGGACGCGCTATGGGTGAAGACGTCCAGCCCAGGGACCCTTAGCCGGGGGCGGGCGGGGGCGGCCCGGCGCGCACCCTGTGGTCCTCGCCCACCCGCTCGGGGTCGCGGAGCAGGGGCCGTGCGGGGCGGGGGCGCCGAGCTCGCCGCTTGCCCGGGGGTCGCGGCTCCTCGGCAGCCCGGGGGCAGGCGCGGCGGGGCGGGCGGGGGCTGCGGTGTGACGGGCGGCCCTGACCCGCGCGGGGCCGGGCGGGGGGCGCGCTGGCCGGCGCTGGGGCCCCGAGTGCTCGCCCCGCCGCGCTGCCCCCGGGTGACCTTGAGCAGCCACTGCGCTGCCCCGAGGCTTCGGGCGTCCGCAGGCGGCAAGCGAGGGCGCGGGGAGCGTGGGCTGCGGCAGCTACCCGCGTGCTGCGCTTTCACAGGACAGGAGGGGGCTCCTGGGGTTCAGGCCCTGCTGGAGGGCCACACAGGCGGCAAGTGGCAGGACCCACCTGGCCCCCATTCAGGAAGCTCTGCCCCGGCTGAAACGGGGTGCAGCCTTGCCGCCCACGCGCGCTTCCCCAGACTCTTTCCCGCGCTGCTGGCATGTCCCTCCCCAGGGCGGGAGCCTGAGCCCCCGAAGCACCCATGCGCCTGAGCCAGCCAGGGCATGAAGGGCTGGCTCTGCCTTGCAGGTCTGCTCTCAGAGCTGAAGGTGGCTGTGCCCTGGGGCCACATCGCCGCCAAAGCCTGGGGCTCCCCGCGGGGCCCCCCGGTTCTCTGCCTGCACGGCTGGCTGGACAATGCCAACTCTTTCGACCGACTCATTCCTCTTCTCCCACAAGGTGGGGCTGGGGCAGGTGGGGAGCTGGGGGGCCGGGGAACCAGGAGGGCGGGAAAGACACCTGATGAGGAACCTTCTCTCGGCCTCAGACTTTTATTACGTCGCCATGGATTTCGGGGGTCACGGGCTCTCCTCCCATTACAGTCCAGGTCTCCCGTATTACTACCAAAACTTTGTGAATGAGATTCGAAGAGTTGTGGCAGGTGAGAAAGAGGCCGAGTTGGGGGGGTGGGATGGGAGATGAGGGGAGCCCTGAGACATCCTAGTTCATTGCTGGGGTGGGGTGTGGTAAGGAGAAAGCAGTGCTGGGCCAGGGGTGGGACCTGGGGTCTGGTCCTGGTCCTGCCAGTAATTCGTGGGTAACTTTGGGAACGCTGGGGGCGGCAGCCAGGGTGAGCGCGCGGCCTCCTCTGAGTCCTCTCCCCCTGCTGTGGAGCTGGGGCCTCCTCTAAGCGGGGTCTCGGGGTCTTGGGGTGGGACCGCCCGGCTGCTGGGAAGGGATTTCCTGAAGGGGGCAGAGTGAGCCTGGGCCCCTCCACACCTTCTGGGCTCCCTGTGTTTTCAGCCTTGAAATGGAATCGTTTTTCCGTGATGGGCCACAGTTTTGGTAAGTGTGGCAGGTTCTCTTTGGCCAGGACCCGAGGCCATGGGGCTCCTGTGGGATGGAGCTGGCAGGGAGGGAGGGTGTCAAGGCCTGGGGGGCCTGGCCTTTCCCTGCTTTTCTGGAAACTGACGGTTAGACAGTATGTCCCCTGAGGGACATATGTCCCCAGCCATTCTCCGGATTTGAGGAGGGCAAGGTGACCCTCTGAGAGGTCACGGATGGTGCAGAGGCCACACTGCCTAGGGAGGGAGCCCCGAGTTTGACAGGGAATACAAAGCTCCCACCTACTGGCGGGAGACGGGGCCTGGCTCCTGGCCTGGAGGTGGGGTTTCTGGCAGCCCCCTGGGAGGAAGCTGTAGGTGGGATTTTGGGAGCGGGAAAGGGTCACAAGGGGATCTCAGCTGACCACCCTTTTGTCCCCCAGGTGGCATTGTGGGCGGAACGGTGAGTAGATGGTTCTACTTCGACCACCTTGGGGCTCTTCCATAGGGCGGGCAGAGCAGGGGCCGGAGGAAGGTAGTGGGAGAGGAGGTGTCTCCTCCAGCCCTGAGCTTCCGCAGTTGGCCTTCATGAGCTGAGTTCCATTTGGCTTCACCAAGTACAGGAGCAGAGCTGTGGGCAAAAGGACCGACACGGTGTGAGCGCGTTACTGTGAGCCACATACACTGTGGAACATACTGTTTGATTCAAAAAAAATTTTTATATATCCAGTACATTTAATTGAGAAATTCTGTATTTATCATCTGCTTACTTTTTAGTTTTTTATTGTTTATTTATTCAATTATTAAATGTACAAAATAAAGTTTAAAAAAAAACAGTAGTGTGGGAAGGCAGTGGGAACCCTCAGAGAGTCTTGGGAGGTGTAAATTTAAGTTTACATCATCCCCTCTGTGCCTGGAGAGATGGAACATTCTCCCTGGTGGCTTGGTCAACGCCCCTCCCCCAGCCTGAAAGGTGTTCCAGGAACACCAGTGTCCCCAGGGACAACTTGGAGTTCCTTGTATTTCTCCTGTGTGTCTCGTTATAGTTTTCCTGTATCTTCCCGGAGATGGTGGATAAGCTCATCTTGCTGGACTCGTCACCATTTGCCGTGGACTCTAACGTAAGAAGGGGAGCAGCCGTGCTGTCGCCGGGGAAGGCCTGGGCCTCCTTCAGAGGGGGCTAGAGAGGAGGAGCAGCCCCCAGGGGACAGTGTTCTGCTCAATCCCCTGGGAGTGGCCAGGGAAGGGGGTGTGGGCCCTTTGTAGTCCGGAAGCCCTAGGAAGGCCTGGGCATGGCATAAATCTTCACTAGGGAGCCAGCTACCTCTGGTTTCTGGTGAGGATGCAGGAGGACTGGATGGACGAGCTGGCTCCCTTCATGTATTTCACCCACTGAGCCGACAAGCCCCGCGCCCACAGGGTCTACCTCCTGGGTGGGTCTTGGTGGGCATTGGGTGTCCCCCTCCTCCACTCCCAGAGGGGATGGATGTGGACAGCGCCAGGCTGTCCTCATAGAGGGAACAGGGCTGAAAATAGACATACTTGGGGTGGGGTGGCTAGAAGCCCCAGAACTGTACCCCCCGCACTTCCCGCCCCTGCCTCGTCTCCTCTCTACCATTAGGGAATGACAGCATTATTTGAACCAAATGAAATTGCTGACCCACCCATGATGGTTCCTGACCTATGAACTTAGCCATGCACGGGGTTGACCCTTATGCGGCACCCTGGGCTGGCTGTGATAGTCGCAGAAGTAGCCGAGGCAGAGGCCCTGCTCAGAGTCTCTCGGCCGACTAGCAGGGGCTGAAGAACTCTCTGGCTAAGGGGGTGCTGAGGGTGGGGCTGGAGGCCCTCTGTCTCCTGCGGTAAGCCCCACTCTCCAGTGTGACCCCTGGCCCCCTAGGAAATAGAGCACCTGCTGACCTACAAGCGGAGAGCCATCGAGCACACGATGCAGCTGGAGGCCTCCAAGAAGCCCTCGCAAGTGGTCAGCCCGGAGGAGATGCTGCAGGGGTGGGTGCCCAGTGGGCAAGCCCATGGGGGGAGGCCTGGGGGACTGTGACCCCCCGGGGGGAAACCCACAAAGCCTGGACAAGAGGCTTCTACTCACAAATCCACGCCAAGGCTCTTCCCCTGCTCACCCTGGAGTGGGCCCCCCTGGAGAAATTCATCTGCCTCCGCCTGCCTCTCCAGAGCCATGCCCTGCACCTCTGCACACCCACTCTCTCCTTCGCTTCTACCTGATCCTCTCTCCCTCCCCTTGCTAACTTCCCCATGCCCCCCGCAGGCCTCAGCTGACTCCCCAGGGGAGCAGCGCACCCCCCCATAGGTAACCATAGGGTCCATGATAACTTACAGTTAGCCCGCTCCCTCCCGGTGGGATGGCCTTGGAGCCCAGGAGGGTGGGTGGGGACAAACGCTGTCGTAGTCACACTTGCTCCCTGGCAGCGTAACCAGAAGCTGCTGGGACTTCCTGGGTATGTGTTGGTGAAAGGGCTGAAGACACACCTACTCACACAACTTCCCTGCACCTCAGCGGCCCCCCACAATGCAACACTCTGCCTTCCAGCCTGAGCCCTCTGCTTCTCTGTACTTCTTTCGGACCCACTTGTTCCTCGCCACGTCCCTGCGGGCACACACTTGCATGCACGCCCGCACACCGCTGCTGGAAACACCCATGTTGAGCCAGGCATGCGGTCTCCCTTTCCCTGCCTCCTCTCTCCTGTTCTCCCCTGACCCAAGGCATTCTCCTCCCTCTGGCTCCCCTAGGTTCCTGAAGAACAATAGTTCCGTGGGCGAGGAGTGTGGGAAACTCCTCCTGCAAAGAGGAACCACACAGGTGGCCACAGGTAAGGCATTCACTGTCCGAGGCCGTTGCGTATTGTCACTGTTCTTTCCAATGAATTTTAATGGCTAATGTTTATCCAGTACTTGCTCTGGACCAGACACTATGCTAAGCGCTCTGCAAACAGCACGTTAGTCCTCCTGGTACGCTATCCTTATCCCATTTAGAGTAGGAGAAACAGGCTTGGAGATGCCAAGCAACTTGTCCAAAGTCACAGCTAATGTGCCTCCCAGAAAGCCACGGTTCCGAGGGAAGCTTTGACCTATGTCTTGGGACAAACTGTGAATGTGCCGGAGGGAGGCTGCCAGGACGTCCCAGGGTGCCACGCCACTTGGAAGAGGTTTTTCAAAACTGAGAAGTGGGATTGGTGGTACCTTGGTGTATGAGTCAGCGTTCTCTGGAGAAAAGAGAACTGACAGGAGATATATATACTATTAAGAGATTTATTAGAGGAATTGGTTCATGCAGCTGTGGGGATTGGCAAGTCCGAAATCCATAGTGCAGGCCACGAGTTGGAAACTCTGTTGAAGGTGGAGTTGAATTCCCCAGGAGACGCTAGCTGGCTGAACTAGAGGCAGAAACTCTTCTTTCTGACTTCTGAAATCCTCACTTTTGGTGTTTAAGACCTCCAACAGATTGGATGAGGAGACTGCCTCATTGTTGAAGGTAATCTCCTTTGTTGCTTGTAGATGCAATCAGCCATAGATGCAATTTGCCAATCCATTTACGAAATACCTTCACAGTACCAATCAGGCCAGTGCTTGCTTGATCAAACAACTGGACACCATAACCTAGCCAAGTTGACACTTGAAATTAACCATCACACTTGGTTTCAGGGTAGCTTCAGTGTTTTCTGCAGCTTGTTTTCTGATATTTTCCTCCAGGAAAACTTTACCCAGATTCTGTTCCTTCCTGGCCCTAAGCAGGCTGCAAGTGCCGCAGGCCATTCCCTCTGGCTGGCACAACTGCAGGGGTGCCCTCTTTGGAGTGCCCACTTCCCTTGGAGTTGAGTGAGGAAGAGGCCAGGCAGGAAACTTACATTTCTCGGAGGAGAGACATACGATAAACAGGTCAACAGACAAACCAATAGTTAGACATTTCATAAGTATAATAAAGGGAATATACAGGGGGCTTTGGGAAGAGACTTTGGTGGGGGGGGTTCTCCCAAAGGGTGGTCAGGAAACGGCACTCGGAGGAGGTGATGGCGCGGCAGAATGGAAATGCACTGATTACTGATTGGGCATGAAGATATGGGCTTGATTCCTGAGCCTGTTGGCTGAGAGATGTTGGTTGAGTTCCTCTGTTTTCTTATGTCACAAGGACGTGAGATCTCAGCTCTGTTTACCCCAGAGGCTGACAGGCTCAAGCAGAGTGGCAAATGTCACTTGAGTTTATAGCATACTCTGAGGCAGGGATCAAAAACCTGAGTTCCAGTGGGGGCTGGGCAAGTTGTGGAATTAACCCTGCTGGCTGGGGGTGAGGCAGTAGGGAACGGTGCGGACTGCGTGAAGGTGAGGCGGCGGCCCCAGCCCGTGGTTATCAAGGGGGAGCACGGGTCTAGTGCGAGCAGAATTCACAGTTGCTCAAGAGAAGCTAGAGATCTGCTGTTATATTTTTCTGCATTGGTAACTAATCCAGGAATTGACAACACACTATGAGATGCTAACAAAATGTGCCTAAGGGCTGTTTTGGCCTCAGGCTGCCATTTTGGGACCAATGGTGGGGCTTGTTTGTTACCATCGTGATGTGGAATGGGAAGGTGGAAGGTGGAGGGCCCAGGCTTCCCCAGCTTGCCCCACATGGGTGGCCCGCCCCAGGGGCCCCCAGCGCAGAAGTGGGCTAATCTGGAATTAGCCCGGCTGGGGAAGCTGATTAGGCCAGGGCTTAAAAAGTGGTGAGGACAGACGCTGAGCCAGGGAGGCGAGGGCTGAGCAGGGGTGAGCGCCAGGTGCTGCTGGCCAGGGCAGGTGGCTGGACCGCGGTCCCATGTCAGGGTGCTGCTGCTCTGCAGCAGTCACGGCCCTTTGGGGTTCCAAGTTAACGTAGAAGGAGACAGAGTGGGCCCACAGACCCCATGGCCTGCATTCCCAGGATCCTTGCCCCTCTGGCCCCAGAGCCCCCAGCAGCCCATGTTCCATGCTGGGGGCACGGGGAGGCCAGGGCAGCCTCCCTCCCCTGTCTGCCTTCTTTCCTTCCCACACTCGTTCATTCAACCCCACACCCCTTTCCGGAGGACCTGCCACGTGCCAGGCACACTCTAGGGCAGGGCTTCTTAACCTTTTTTGTTCCTGGGACCCCTTTGCCAGCCAGGTGAAAACCACAGACCCCTTACTAAGTCCACACTATACTGTGTATTATTTAATAAATATATCACACCTGCACCAACACGTCCCCACAAGAATAATGTTTTTTTTGAATTTTCAATTCAAGCTCACGGACCCGCTGAAATCTTGGGGTCCGTGGGCCCCTGGTCAAGAACCTCTGCTCTAGAGGCCTGGGGTTTGCCAGGGAGCAAGACAGAAGCAATTCCAGCCTCCGGGGCTCCCGTTCTGCCTGGGGAGGCAGAGTGGACAATAAGTCCTAGTGCCCCGGATGGTGAGAGCATGGTGGGGACAGCGGAGCTGGCTCAGGGGGCTCATCGCTCCCTTGATGGTTACCGGGGAGCAGGGCGCCTGATCTGTGGAGCCCTGCCCTAGCCAGTGAGGATGTGCCCAGGGGGCTCAGGAGGAAGGGTGGTGGGCGGGGAGCTTTCCAGATGCTGGAGCAGCCTGTGCAGAGGCCCTGCCTGTGACTGGAGGGACTGTGGAGCCCTGGGGGAGAGGGGAGTGGGCTGCAGGGAAGGGGGTGGGCTTGGAGGGTGCAGAGCAGGGCCCCGCAAGCCGTGTCAGTGATTGTAGTGTTTTTTGGAAAAGCAAAGAGGAGTTCTTGGAGGGTTTTAACTTGGATGGGGCAGGAGTCAAATGTGCATTTCCAGACTGGCATTGGGCTGCAGTGTGGGGCCCAGGCGGCTGACAGTCAGGGTGAGAGGACCAGGGGGCCGAGCGGTGGCTCTCTGCTTCCTCGGTGCTATTGGTTGAGGATTCTTGTTAAGGGACCACTGGGATTTAGTGGAACAGCAGATCTCCTGCTGGGGGTGCCCGAAAACTCCTCATTCCTTCTGGAAAACTCCAAGAGTGTTCTGAGCTGGACTTTTCCCCCCCATGGGTGTAGTGGAGGGACCATCTGGTGGTGACCCACAGTGTTCCTGCATCTAGGGCCAGCTTCCTCTTATTTCTGGGGGCCCAGGAGGAAGGTCCAGTTTCTAGAAAATGGTCAAGTTAGAAGATAATGGTCTCCTTTGCCATTCTTTCATTCCCAAGCACACCGTTATCACGTGTCCACTCCGCAGGAGCGCGGGAAGGCCAGGATGGTTTCTAGGCACGGATGCTGTTGAGGAGGGGGTCATTCCAGACACAGAGGCAAAAGAGAGCAGAGGTCAAGCAGAGGGGGTGGGGAGGTGGGCACCGGGCCTCTGAGGGGCACAGAGGGGGAGGGCCTCGCAGGCCATGCCGAGGAATTGAGGTTCTATTTTTTTTTTATTAAAAAGTTTTATTTTTTATATCAACATTACACGTCGCTCACTTAACATAAAATAATAAGTACAATAACAATAAATCTGCTTTAGCCAGCGGTTATACTTCCCCTTTATTTTTGTTCATTCCTCAGTCTTGAGGGGTTTGGGACGATGTCCACTCTGACTGCTTCAGGCTGGGAAGGGACGTAGATACTAGAGGAAAGAGGAATGGAATTGTTTTGCTTGCAGTTGAAGATACTCCTCGCTTTTGGACCAGGGTTGGTCCACCATCATCACCTTGTTAGCTGTCCAGGGCAGGCCTGAAGAACTGAAGTGTAGGGGTTGGCTGCATAGCTGCTGGGTTTCAGGTTTCCACAGGCATAGGAACAATCCGAAAGCTTTAAGGTACATTGAAAATAATAGGTTCAAATAAAAGAAGTAGAAGAATCATGGTAAGGGGGTTATAAATGAGTATAACTATGTTATATTGGGGAAATAGCTTTCCATATATTCCCAGATCGAACCCACTCAGGCGGTGTTGAGCTCATGAGGCCGTGTAGCTTGCCTATGGTGTCCGGAGGTCCCTAGGGCCCTCAGGAAAACTTTTGTGTGGGGCTTTGTTTACTATGGCAGCTTGTGAAAACTGGCTGAGACCTGCGAAAGTGTAACCTCCAGAATGACTTCCCGACTCACTTTGAAATCTTTTAGCCGTAAAAACTCTATTTTATTTCATATACCCCCCTTTTGGTCAAGGTCTTTCTTCAAATGCAATGCTGATTAGCACTTGGTAATAATCCCTCGGTGCCAGGGAGGCTCATCCTTGGGAGTCATGTCCCACATCAGAGGTGGGAGAAGGTAGTGAGTTTATTTGCAGTGTTTGGCTTAGAGAGAGGCCACATTTGATTAACAAGGAGGTTTTCAGGAGGCAACTCTTGGGCATTAATTATATAATTAGGCTTACTTTACTTATTACAGGAAGGTTCATAAGTGCAATTATTAAGATCAATGTCTTGGCTTATTAGCCTATTTTCCTTTATTAGGCAAGGCTTATATTTTCCAGGGCTTCTGGCCATCTTATCTGAGAAAGTAGCAGGACTTTCCCAGGAGGGGAATTTAATATTTTGTTAGCTACTGGACAGGCCTCTATCTATCCAGAAAACATACCTATAGCAACAAGGATACCTTTGTTACCCCATGGAAGTATGTAGCTGTGTAACGTTCAAGCTGTCTCAAAGGCCCTGTCTGTCTAGACACCTGGCCGTGTAAAGCAGTGTACTGCTTTACAGGGAAATTTGGTTGTTTTTGTGACATATAACATTTTTCTAATACAATGTGCAACATTCCCACCCTCACCCCCCCATTGTTGCCACTCAGCGTTGCCGTGGCGCCTCTGCTAGAGTTGACGTAAGGCCACTGCGACGTCACTCTTAACTCTAGTTTGTGTTTTGCTTCAGGTGCATTCCCTCCATACACCACCCTAATAATATTAACACCCTGTGCTGGTGATGTGGTTTTGTTTCAGATCCTGAATGGACGTTCCTATAGTCATATTATTAACTACAAGCCTCATCCACCACAGCGTGCTATACAATCCCATGTTTTATTCTCTAGCTTTCCTTCTAGTAACATGTATGACCAAACCTCCCCCTTCAGCCACGCTCACACGCATGCCTCAGTGCTGCCGTCCACACTCACAGTGTCACGCTACCGGCACCTCCGTCCACCCCCAAACTACTACAGTCAGCCTAATTATAAATTCTGCACAGATTAAGCATCAGTTCCCCATTCTCTACCCCCATTCTATCTCCTGGTAGCCTATCTTCTAGATTCTACCTCTGAGTTTGCTTATTATAATTAAATGTTCATATAGTGAAATCATACAATAATTGTCCTTCTGTGTCTGGCTTATCTCACTCAATATAAGGCCCTCGAGGTCCATCCATGTTGTTGCATGTGTCAATACTTCATTCCTTCTTACAGCTGAGTCACATTCCATTGTACGTATATACCACGTGTTTACGCACTGATCTTATAATGAACACGTGGGTCGCTTCCATCTTTGGGCAATGGTGAATAATGCTGCTGTGAACATTGGTGTGCAGATGTCGTTCATGTCCCTGCTCTCAGTTCTTCTAGGTATTTACTTAGCAGTGGGATTGCCGGGTCAAATGGCAATTCTGTTTTCAGCTTCCTGAGGAACCATTGTCCACAGCAGCTGCACCATTCTCCATTCCCATCAGCAGTGAAGGAGTGTTCCTCTTTCTCCACATCCTCTCCAACACTTGTAGTTTTCTGTTTTTTTAATGGTGGCCAGTGAGATAATGATATCTCATTGTTGTTTTGATGTGCATGTCCCTAATAAATGTTCAATAAAATGTTGAACATCTTTTCATGTGCTTTTTAGCCATTTGTATTTCATCTTTAGAAAAATGTCTATTCAAGTCCTTTGCCCATTTTTTAATTGGGTTGTTTGTCTTTTTCTTGTTGAGTTGTAGGATCTCTTTATATGTGCTGGATATCAGAGTCTTATCAGATATATGGTTTGCAAATATTTTCTCCCATTTGAGTAGGCTCCCTTTTCTCTTACTTGACAAATTCCTTTGAAGCAAAAACGTTTTTAATTTTGAGGAGGTCTTATCTAATTTTTCTTTCATTGCTTGTGTTTTGGGTGTAAAGTTTATCAAACTATTGCCCACCAAAAGATGTAAAGATGCTAACCTACATTTTCTTCTAGAGTTTTATGGTCCTATTTCTTATATTTAGGTCTTTGATCCATCTTGAGTTGAATTTTGTATAGGGAGTGAGATAGGGGTCCTCTTTCATTCTTTTAGATATGAATATCCAGTTCTCCCAGCACCACTTGTTGAAGAGACTGTTCTGTCCCAGTTGAGTGCATTTGGCAGCCTTGTCAAATATCAGTTGATTGTAGAGGTGTGAGTCTACTTCTCAACTCTCAGTTCTATTCCACTGGTCAGCATGTCTGTCCTTGTGCCAATACCTTGCTGTTTTGACCACTGTAGATTTCTAATATGCTTTAAAGTCAGGTGTAGTGTGAGTCCTCCAACTTTGTTCTTTGTCAAGATGTTTTTGGCTATTCCGGGCTACCCTTCCACATAAATTTGGAATTCTGAGTCACAGTTAAAAGTTAATGCTTTTTTCCATTACTGCTTGGGATTTAGTATTTGCATTTAAATATTTAATCTGTTGGATGTTTATCTAGTGTACAGGATGAGGTTTGAATACAAATTTACCTTTTGCCAGATGGCTGCTCAGCCGCCTGAGTCTGTCTCCACGACTGACCTAAGGGGCTGCCCTCATCACACCTGACTTCTCATCTGTATTTGGGTCTGTTTCTGGACTTTCTCTCTCTTTAGTGGGTCTGGCTATCATTTACCAGCACCTGGCTGTTTAAATTATTGAGGCCTCACTGTGTTTTAATATCTGGTAAGGCACTCTCCTTTCTAGGTTCTTTTTCAGAGTTTCCTTCCTCTTCTCACTTGTTTGTTTTTCCATCTGAACTTTAGGATCAGGTATTTTAGTTCATCCCCAAATCTTGTTGGTATATCATATATGTGTGATTTAAATCAGGGCTTCTCAAGGGGTCTGTGAGCTTGAATTGAAATTCAAAACAACATTCTTGTGGAGATGTGTGGGTGCAGGTGTGATATATTTATTAAATAATACACAGTATAGTGTGGACTTAGTAAGGGGTCCATGGTTTTCACCTGACTGGCAAAGGGGTCATGGAACAAAAAAGGTTTAAATAAAAATAATCACATTAGCACTCACTTATCTCCCAGCTAAAATGAAAGACCAGCACTCATCCCTTTGAATCCCCACCTGAGCCCTGTGTCCCCCTACCCCCACTGTGCCCCTCCTGGACCCCATCCTCCTCCCTCCCACCCAGAGGTAAACATCCGTTTATTCACTCAGCAAGTACTTGTTGAGCACCTACTGTGTGGCAGATTCTTGGTCCTCAGGACACAGCTGGAAACCCTTGCCCTCAGGGCAGGTGATAATAGTGCATTGGAAGGTGCTGTGCTTTGGAGAGAAGCCAACAGGGAGGGGCCCATTTGAAAGGAGAGGGTCAGCGCAGCCTCGCTGTGAAAGTGGTGTTTGAGCAGAGCTTGGAGGAAGGGAGGAAGCAGCCTCGCTCTCCCAGCCACTTGGCAGCCACGCGTGGCTCCCTGGACGGTAGACGGGTCAGTGAGGCCTGTTTACGGTCTCTGGTAAGTGGAATCACTTGGTCTGCATTTTCCGAGCTTTCCTCCCTGGGATCCATCCACGTGGACCCCCTGCAGCTCCTGCCTCGCCCCGCCCCCCCCAGAGGGTCCAGAGTCCCCTACATTGCTGCCTTGTTTCCTGGGGCTGCCGAAGCAAAGGGTCACCAGCTGGGTGGCTGAAAATAGCCCCTTTGTTGTCCCGCAGTCCTGCTGGCCAGGGGACAGAGTCCTCAGGGGAGCCTCCGTCCCACGCCTCTCCTGGCCTCGGGCTACGGCTGGCGGGCACCCCGTGGCGTGCTCTGTCTTGGTCGCCACGTGGCCGTCGCCCCTGTGTCTGTCGCTGTGCCCAGATTTCCTGTTTTTAAGGACGCCGGTCCTATTAGATCAAGGGCCGCTGACTCCAGCGCAGCCTCATGGTAACTTGCCTGATTCCATCTGTGACGACCGTCTGGCAGCTGCCCACGGCGCTGCGGCCACTGCTCTTCCCGGGCCCCCTGCATGGGCGTTTCTTGGGGCGCGTGGCCCAGGAGTGGGCCCCCTGGCGGAGAGCTCGGCGCCGGCCCCGGCCTCTCTTCCCTCCGTTTCTCTCTGACAAGAGGAGACACGATGCTTGGCTGCCCGCTTCTTCCTGGGGTTTAAAGAGCGGGATGAGGCCTGAAGGGTCTCAGCGCCCGGCGCTTGATGACGCCAGTTCCAGTAGCTGCTCCCGCTGTCACTCCACGCCGCGCCTTCGGGCTGGCCCGGGGGCAGGTGGCTGTGGTCCAGCTCCTCCCGGCGGACACCCTGGACGGGGAGCCAGGGCCGGCTGAGGACGCAGGGGCCTGGCGGGCAGGGCCTGGGGTGGGGTGTCCCCTCGCCTTGACAGGTGGCCCTTGGCCCCCCAGCCTGAGGCCGCCACCCTGGTGCTTCCGTCTGCAGGGCTGGTGCTGAACCGGGACCGGAGGATCACGTGGGTGAGTGCCGCTGTCCTCGGGGCCGCTCACGTTTTGCCCGCCAGGCCCCTTTTGATCCAGCAGTCTCCTCCCGGCCAGGGCAGGGGGCGAGGATCCAGAAACCCAGGAATCAAGAGGTGCCGCACACCCAGCTGGGTGGGACGGGGCCCCCGGGCTTGCTGTCCACCTGGGGAAATGAGGCAGTCTCCCCTCGCTTGCCCTGGAGGCCAAAGGCTGGCCCAAGGTCACGGTCAGCTTAAACATTAGCTGTTAGATCCCTGCTAGGGCCACACAGGTGCCCCTGAGCAAATCTCTGAGGCCACTAAATGCTAGAAGGAGTTATCTGAAAGGGGAGTGGGAGGGCGGGGCTGGAGTACTGGCAGCTGGAGTGGTGGTGGGGGGACTTCCCAGAGAAGGGGGCCTTGGGCTGGGCCCCAGTGGGCGGGATGCTGGGCGGGACGCGGATGGGGAGAGAAGTGGTGGTGACTGCCCAGGGCCAGCTGGGAGCCAGCTCACTGTTGAGATGGAGGTTCCTGATGGAGGGGTGAGGACGAAAAGGGGACGGAGGGGGCTTTCTTAAAAGCCAGCGGCCAGTGCAAGGCATGGAGCTGGGTGGCCGGAGTGCTTCTCTGCCCCTCAGGGGCTGCGTGGCCTTGGGCGAGGCGCTTCCTGCCTTGTGTGCGAGAAGAAAGTACCTGCACTCATTCATTCGGCTTGTTGATGGGCACCCAGGTGCCAGCCCCTGCCCTGCCTGAGTGGGTTGCTGTGCGGACTTGCCGAGGTCATGCGTGTCGAGGCACCTTGCACCGGGCGGGCACTGTAGGTGCTCTCAGATGCTGGTGCTGCTGCAAAAGGGTAAAATGCTTTCCATAATCAAGACTGTCGTCGGTGGTGGGGAAGCTCTGGCCTCACTGAGAGCTGTTGCCAGGGCCCAGCTTGCGGAAGAGGCCCAGAGCAGGGCACATCCAAGGGCGCGGGTCTTTGATCCATCTGGGCTTGGTCTTTGAGTGCGGCGCAAGTCGGGATCCCTTTTCATTTGGTTCCCAGCTGGACATCCAGCTGCTCCAAGAGCAGTTTTGGGTGGCACATCCTGTCCCACCGCAGCCCACACATAGCGGTTTGTCTCCTGTGCTTGCGCTGATCTCTGGATCAGGAGCCTGTGGCCTGATGGTAATCAGTGGGCGTCCTGGAGGCCCCAGCTGGAAAAGCCTTCCTCTGCAGAGAGTCTGCTCCTGCTGCTTCCTGCTGGTTCCACCAGCCCGGGCCCAGGCCAGCCTCCTCCCCACCACCCTCAAGGCGCCCTCTGCTCCAGGGATGCCCTGCCCCTCCTGCAGCTCGGCTCCAAGCTCCACTGCCCTCGAGAGTAGCCTTGGCCGTTGGATGGTTTTGGGGGGGCTTTGGAGCCACCCCTGCCCTCTCCACAGGCACTGTGCCTTAGGAATCGCGTAGCTGCTCTGAGCCCTGAAGGACAGGACTGCCCGCCTATCTGACGAGCCCTGTGGGGCATAAACTAAAAGAACATACAAATTCTAAAATGGGTCTGTGCCCACACTGCCTTTACTCTGCTCTGCGGATCTGCTTGTCGATTTCTGAGCCAAACCACCCTGTTGAAATTCCTACTTCTTTTTGTTACGTTTTCATATTTAGTAGAGCAAGCCACGCCCCTTCTTCCTTCTCAAATTCTCCTTTGCTATTCTGGCACATTTTCACTTTCAGATGAAGTTTAGAATTATCAACTTTTGTTTACAAATTCAATGCAACCCCATTAGAATTTTTAAACTACTTTGAGAATTCATTTATTGTAAAAATTCTTAAGTAGGATCGCCTGTTTCAAAACAAAGGGGCCACCTCAACCGAGTGGGGGCTGGGCAGTTGGTTATTCAAATGGAAAGGCCTGACCCTAGATCCCTGGCTCATACTATACGCAAAAATTAATTCAGTCTTTATGAAATATGTGGTAAAAATTGTAAAACAATAGAAAAGTGCCAGATTTAGGTTTTCTTACCCCTAAAGCCCAGCTATTTAATGTTATACCTTTATTCCATTTGAAAGTGTCAAGTACATTCTGCTAAGCGACATGCTGGTCCTGAAAGATCACAACTAACACTTGCTTTATATACATCGAAGCCTCTGTTACCTGAATTTGAATTCCTTATGGTGCAAACTTTCCCGTATCTAATGACAACATTTAGATTGTGATATTTTTTCTATTCTTATTTATAATTGGAGATTTTTTTAAGTGTACAGTTTGTTTTTAAGTTGAAATAAAGGTACTTTTTTTGTACTTAAGCCTAAGTACAAAAAAAAAAGTAATTCAAAATGAATCATAGATCAAAATGCAAGAGGTAAAACAATGAAGGTTCTAGAAGAAAACATAGGGAATAATCTTCGTGATCTTGGGTGGACAAAGATTTTTTAATAGAACAAAACACAGATTTGCATGCCATAAATCCAAGAAAATATTGATAAATAGGGCTTTATTAAGATTTAGAATTTCCGTACATAAAAAGACAATATTAGGAGGATGATTGTGGGAAGATGACAAAGTAGGAAGCTCCAGGAATCAGTCCTGTGACCAAAACAACTTTTGAACTGGCAGGAACTGTCTGAATCAACCATTTTGAAACC
>JAQZBX010068009.1:0-15828 GCA_029593785.1 Cabassous unicinctus
CGGCAGGATTGGAGACGCAGGTACGCAGGAAGGGTCCGGAAAGTTCTGTCGTCTGACGGTTCGGCCCCGTGAGCTGCACGCAGAGCCGACAGGGTTTCTCTGAGGTCTGTGTGCGCAGCAGCGCTGCCAGCCTGGACCGAAAGGGACAGAGCAGGGGCGGGTTGAGGGGCGACGCCAGGGCAGAGCCGTGGACGCCGAGATCTGGACTGAAGACACCTCGGGCCAAGAGAGCGAGCCACTCGGGTGTGGGGAGGGCGAGTCTGCCCCGGGGCACGGAGAGCGCGGCCTTGCGCCTGCCGTCCAGAAGCCTGCAGCCACCCCATGTGCAGAGAAGGTGGAGCCCGCGCCCTGGGCAGGCGCTTGTGGAGAGCTCGGCACGATCCCGCTCCAAGAGGCCCAGAGGAGAAAACTTTGCTTTCATAGGAGACTCTCAGATGGAGAAACCTAATAGGAACGCATTTTGCATGCAGACAGAACGTGCCTTTCTGGGGTCCAGAGGGTGGCGTGTGGTGGGTTGGAGCTGAGTCAGTCCACTCCTGTGGTGTGGACCTCTTGTAAGCAAGACCTTCTGATGAGGCGGCTTCAGCTCAGGTGTGGCCAGCTCAATCAGGATGGGTCTGTTTTTTCTTTTAAACAATTTATTGAAGTCTATCATTCATACATGGACATACGTAAACTATAAGTGTTCAGTAAACATCGTGAACTTACAAAGCAAACATGCCTAACACCACACAGGGCTCCCACACATCACCCCCCAAAAGACCCCGCATTGTCGTGCAGCATTTGCTAACAAATCATGAAAGAGCATCGTCACAGTGTTACCACTAACTATAGTCCGTATCTTACTCCCTGTATTAGTCAGTCAAAGGGGTGCTGATGCAAAATACCAGAAATGAGTTGGTCTTTATAAAGGGTATTTATTTGGGGTAGAAGTCCACAGATACCAGGCCATAAAGCATAAGTTTCTTCCTTCACCAAAGTCCATTGCCACGTGTTGGAGCAAGACAGCTGCCGGCGTTTGCCAGGGTTCAGGCTTCCTGGGTTCCTCTCTCTCCGGGGCTGCGTTTCTCTCCGGGCTCAGCTCCTCTGTTTCCTCCACAAGGCCAGCTGTAGACTATGAGGCGAACGGCTCGTCTCTTTTCCCGGGGCCTTCTCTCCTTCCTCACGACCAAGCTCTCTTACCTCCCGGGGCTCCAGCTCAAGACTCCAACATCAGAACTGCTCCAACTCTGTCCTTTGCCATTCCTTTTATTTTTGATTCCCCACCCACCAAGGGGTGGGACTCAATGCCCTACTGACATGGCCCAGTCAACGCCCCAATCATAGCTTAGTCATGCCCAGATCGACAGACCAGTTTACAAGCATGATCCAATATCGGTTTTTGGAATTCATAACTACATCAAACTGCCAAAGTACTACACTCCCCTATACTTTTTTTTTTAAAGGATTCATTTATTTACTTACTTTTATCCATTTTTCCCATCACCTCCAGTTTTTGCTGTTTCTGTGTCCACTCGCTGGGCAACTCTGTGTCTGTTTCCTGCCCTCTCTCCTCATCCTTCTCCTCCTGTCTTCACTGGGATTCGATCCTGGGAACCTCTGATGTGGGAGAGAGGCGTCCTACTGCCTGCGCCACCTTAGTTCCTGGTTTTTCGGCGCGTCTCGTCTTGGCTCTCCCTGTGTCACTCTCCGGTTACGTCATCGTCTTGCTGCGTGGCTCGCGGGGCCTGGGGGCTCATCCACTTGCGGGGCCTGGCAGCCCGCATGCCTTCTATATTTTTCTTTTTTTTATTTTTACTGGGAGGTCCTGGGGATTGAACCCAGGCCCCTCCATATGGGAGACAGTCGCCCAACCACCCGAGCCACATCCGTCCCCCTGCTGTATCTCTTAAGGTTGACCAAAGATACCTAGAGTTACAGTCTTTCCCCACACAGGATGGTCATATAATAAATCAGGCTCAGTTTATCACCAGCATTCTAAAAACCAGACCTAGGGAGAAAAACTAGGTCTGGGGCACATGCACAGTTTCTAATATAGCGAATGTCTAGCCTGCCCTGATCATCACAGAATCAGGACAGCGAGATGGGTCTTAATCCTCCGCCTGGAGCCCTTTATAAGGAATGGAATTCAGACACAGAGAGAAAGTCACAGAGGGAGCAGAAGTCAACAGAGTCCAGAAGACAAGGGAGAGGCCAGGAGAGGCCACCATTGCACCGATACGGGACAGAGGAGCCCAGCACCACGGAGCGCCGGCAGCCGGCCCCAGAACGCCACGGTCTTCAGAGAGAAAGCATCACCTTGATGAAGCCTTGATTTGGACTTTCTCTCCCACCTCAAAACCATGAGCATGAGAAGTGGATATGGTTCAAGCAGTTGGGCGCCCGCCTACCACATGGGAGGTCCCGGGTTCGATTCCCTGTGCCTCCTAAAAAAAGACAAGCAAGACAGCAAGTTGGCGCGATGGGCAGGTGCGGCAAGCTGATGCAACAAAGAGACACAATGAGGAAACACAATGAGAGACACAACAAGCAGGGAGCAGAGGTGGCTCAAGCCATAGGGCTCCTCCCTCCCACATGGGAGGCCCCGGGTTCAGTTCCTGGTGCCTCCTAAAAAGAAGATGGACAGAGAGCAGACAGCAAGCGCAAACAATGAGGCAGGCAGAGAAATAAATAAATAAATCTCAAAAAAAAAAAAGTGAGCAAATAAATTCCTATCATTTAAGTTGAACGAATGCATGGTATTTGCTTGAGCACCCCCTTTCTGTAAACGGTCCCTGGGGTGTCCACGGGGTGTGGTCACTCGGCGAGGAGCCCACGTCTTGCGGCCTTGTCAAGGATCAGACGCCCTGTGTCTGTTGTGGCTGGAAGGCTCCAGGCTGTCCCCAGAGACCATCAGTACAATAGACCTAGATATCCGGATCAGGCCCACGGGCAGTGGAGGTCCTGCAACGCCTTCCATGTGGCTGAAATGGAAAGCCTGGGGGTCCGTGGAGGGACTCAGCCCCAGCCCTGGCAGCGGAACTGACAGGACGAGCATGGCGGCTCAGCCCAAGCACGGTGGCACTGGCTGAGCAGAATGGAGCTGCTCGGGTGAGGCCAGGGCCCCATCGGGATTTGGGGCGGGCTCCCGGGGATGGGGAGGTATGAAAAATCGCCAGAGCTGCCATTGAGGCCGGACAGCCCAGGGGTTAGGGGCCTAGCTCTATGGTCAGCTCAGCCACTCTGTGTTTAGCCTCCCTGCCTCGGTTTCCCCACCTAAACAAAGGGGAGCTGTCCTGGTGTCTGCTGGAATTCATTCATTCCATGCATTTAAATCGAGGGCTTCTGTGACGGTGAGGCTCAGGTGTCACCTTGGCCAGGTAATGGTGTCCAGGTGTTTGGTCAAGCAAGCACTGGCCTCACTGTTACTGGGAGGGCATTTTGTGGAGTTAAATCATCCATCAGTTGATTGCATCTATGGCTAACGCATTTACAAGCAACAGAGGAGATTGCCTTCAGCAATGTGAGCTGCCTCATCCAATCAGCTGAAGGCCTCAAAAGGAAAAGTGACGTACCTCCAGAAAAAAAAAAGTTCAAATACAATTCTTGCAGAGCAAGTGTAGCTCAGTGGCTGAGCGCCTGCCTCTCATGTACAAGGTCCTGGGTTCAATCCCAGGTGCCTTTCAAAAAAAAAAAAAGGAGAAGTGATGATTTCAGCACCAGAAAAGAGAATTTCCACGTCTACCTCAGCCAGCTTCTCGGCACCTTCATCGGCGTCCCAGCTGGCAGCCCAGGCTACGGGCTTTGGAATTGTGCGTCCCCACAGTCGCGTGAGACAGTCTTATAAAATCTTATCCTATTTACAGATCTCTCCTGCTGGCTCTGTTTCCCCAGGGAACCCTGACTGATAGAGCTGCCGACGCGCCGAGCTCTTTCTCAGGTGCCCCAGAGGGCCTCGGGTGGCCAGGGAAGGCCGGCAAGGAGGCGTCCACCAGGGGCTGAGAGGAGGACTTCCTGCCGGGCCTGGAGTGTGGGGCCAGGCAGAGGCGCTGAGGCGTGAGCTGAGGGCAGAAGGGAGCCATGGCGGGCCTTAGCACAGGGCGGGTTCCACGCGCTGGCTGGAGTCTGGGAGCGCCCCCTGGTGACTGAGTGGAGAAAGGCCGGGGTGGAGATGGGAATGGGCCCAGAGGGTCCCGGGACGGAGACGCCGGTGGCCTGAGCCGGGAGTGGATTTCCGGGGCGTCTTTTAAGCCTGCAGGACTTTGCAAAGGGCCGGCTGTCTTGAGCACAGAGCAGAGATGGGGAGACCCCCGGTTCTGGCTTCAGAAGCGAGAAAGGATGGACGAGGGCGTCGATCCTGAACACACACAGGCACACAAGTGCACGTGCCCACAATACCTGTGCAAACACGCATGTACACGTGCACAAATATGCACACGCACATACAGACACGCATGCCACGGAAACACACGCACAGATGGATGGGGCACTTACGCACAAAGACACTCAAATGCACACATGAGCACGTGCACGCAGACACGCGTGTGCACGGAAACCTGTGACCACAGACACGTATGTGCACACACATGCAAACACCTGCACACACACAAACACGGATAAATCCCCCAGCTCCCTCGCGCCGTCTCCTTCTCTCTGTCCTTTTGCCCGGGTCTGAACATTTCCACTGACAGAAGGAAAGGCTCCGTGTGCGACGTCCCGCTCTGCAAGCCCCTCGCCGCCCGGACGACCCACTTGCCCCAGCCCTGGTCCGCGCCTGCCCGGGAGGGGACAGCCTGGGGCTGAGCTGGCTGGTGCAGGCGGAGACGGGCAGGGGCAGGTGCAGGGAGCTGGACCCCAGGGCAGAGGCTGCGGAGTCCTCCGGGTGGGATGTGACACCGCCCGGGAGGGTGGTGTGGGGGGAGACAGGACCCACGGCAGGGCCTGGAAGGGCAGCGGCATGTGGAGGCTGCACGGAGGAGAGAGAGGCAGAGGAGGGTGCTGGCAGGGAGCCACTGGAGAAGCAGCAGGAAAACGGGGCAGGCCTCCTGGAACTCAGGGCTGCTGCCAGGCAAGATCAGGACGCCCCGGTCACTGCGAATTTCAGCTACACAAGGACTAAATTTTTAGTATAAGTACGTCCCATACATATTTGGGATATACTTATACTAAAAAAAATGGAATTTTAATTTCTGGTAGAGAATGGATACTTTTTACGCTGAGTATGCCCCATGCAATATTTGGGACACACTTATAATAAAAAATGGAATTTGATTTTCAGATAAACAGTGAATAATTTTTTTAGCACAAGCATGTCCTGTGCAATATTTGGGACATACTTATACTAAAAAATATATTTGTTTTTTTTTTTACTGATATTCAAATTTAACTGGGCATCTCATATTTTTATTTGCTAAACCTGGCAAGTCAAAAACGTGTTTTAAAAATGGAAACTTGGGAAGCGGATGTGGCTCAAGCAGTTGGGTGCCTGCCTACCACATGGGAGGTCCTGGGTTCGGTTCCCAGTGCCTCCTAAAGAAGACGAGCAAGACAGCGAGCTGACACGACAGGCTGGCGCAGCGAGCTGATGCAACGAGATGATGCAATGAGATGACGCATTATAAACGAGGAAACACAACGAGAGACACAGCAGCATCTCAGATCCCACGTCAGACTCTGAGGATCGTTTCACACCACCTAGAAGGTGGGGGAAATGCAGTTTGAGAAACTGAATGTCAGCACCGCCCCTCAGAGGTCTTTAGGCAGAGCTCACCGCAGTCAGCCTAGCAATGCCTCAACTGCTACTAGCTTGTTACAAGTTTTTGGGGAGCGGGTGTGGCTCAGTGGTTGAGTGCCTGCCTCTCATGTACGAGGTCCCGGGTTTGATCCCCAGTACCTCTTAAAAACAAACAAATGAAAAAACCAACTCTCGTTGGGGAGAAGTAGCTCAGTGGTTGAGCACCTGCCTCCCACGTACAAGGTCCCAGGTTCAATACTTGGTACCTCCTAAAAAAAAATTCTAATATGGTAAAGAAGGAGTGGTATGCACACAAACCAAGCTCTTTGGGGTCTCTGGGGATTGAATCGTGACCCCCACAGAAGACAAGCTGACGTCAAACCTAAGGTTCGAACCCCTTCTAGACTTTTGAAGGTGCTACTGCTGGTTAAGGGGTGGACCCATTGGCGACAGGATATTGGAAGAGCACATGGGCCCATCCATGTGGCTGGAGCCGACGGCTGAGCAGGAGAAGGGGAAGCCAGAGGAGAAGCCACGTGACGGAGGCAGGGGCAGGCCACACAACCCCAGGGCTCCGGAAAGCCGCCATCGGGACCCTGTGGCTTCGGGAAAAAGCATGGTCTGTCAAGACCCCGGCGGTGGGCTTCCAGCCTCCGGCCGTGAGCCCCTGAGGAGCCGTTGTTTGGGGCAGCCCGCTGTATGGCCCTTGTCCCAGCAGCCCTGGCAGGCTGCGATGGTCCTAAAGAATAATTAAGAACGTCAAGGGGCCTGCGACCCGAAATACGATGTCCTCTGACATCATCTTACCAAGAAACAAACAAAAAAACAACCCAAACGCTCCTTACTGGACGCTGCTCGGCCTCTAGAGCCAGCTCCCAAGTGAAGGAAGACTCAGGGTCATCCCGAAGGCAGCCACGACCAGACTGTGGGAAACTCGAGGACAGGGCGGGGTTTCTTCAACAAAAGGACTGCCAAGGACAAGAACAGAAGAGGAGCCTGGAGGTCAAGAGACGGGAGGGACGCCAGGCAATCGGCGCAGCTGGACTTCCGAGGTCACGAAGAAACCAACAGAAAAAAGCCTTAGACGTCAGGTGTGTGAATACACCTCAGTAAAACTGCTTAATAAATAAATGTTATGAACATATTTATAAGAATATTCTTATTTATTAATAGATAAATAATAAGAATAGCCAGAAACTGCAGCTAGGGACAGCAAGGGAAGAGGCTGAGAAGTGAAGAATTTTCTGGTTTTCTGGTTTTAATTATTATTGAAATAACGAAAATCCTCTAATAATGATTGAAGTGATGAACGCACAACAATGTGATTATACCGCATGCTGTCGATTTTACACTTTGGAAGAAGTGCATGCTTTATTAATATGTATCAATAAAATTTGTTTTAAAAAAAAAAACCTCAGGAGCCAGCTGGGAAAATGTGAGTGCTGGACGTGAACCCCGGGTGTTTGGTGCTGTTGAATTAGTTTCTAGGGGTGACGTGGAGAGTGGCTTTTTGTTACGTCTGTGGTGGGTGGAGTGACGACCCCCCAGAGATATGTCCACCGGGAAACTGAGAAGGGAACCTTATTTGGCAAAAAGGTCTTTTTTTTTTTTTTTTTCAAAGGTTTATTTATTTCCCCCCGCCCCCTGCTGTCTGCTCTCTGTGTCTGCTTGTCTTTTTAGGAGGCACCGGGAACTGAACCCGGGATCTCCCATGTGGGAAGCAGGTGCCCAATCACTTGAACCACCTCCGCTCTCTGCTTGTTGTGTCTCTCATTGTGTTTCCTCATTGTGTGGTCATCTTGTTGCATCAGCTCGCCACACCAGCTCGCTGTCTCGCTCATCTTCTTTAGGAGGCACCAGAAACCGAACCTGGTACCTCCCACGTGGTAGGCGGGTGCCCAACTGCTCGAGCCACCTGTTTCCCCGATGTAGGGTCTTGAGACGGGGTCATGCTGGAGCGTCTGGGTGGACCCTACATCCAACGACAAATGGCCTTGGAAGAGACAGAAGGACAGACGGACGATAGGAGGCCGACTGGAGGACGCAGCCAGGAAGGAGCCTCTTCTGCTCACCTCGTGGTCTGGGCCTTGGACCCCCAGGATGGGGCGGGGAGACGTTGCTTGAAGCCCGCTGGTGCAAACTCATTTGTTACCGAAGCCCAGATGGCGCCTTGTCTTTTAGAGGTACACGGGGAACCGACCCCAAATCCTGGATTTCCTTCCAGGTCACCGGGGAGGTGGAGGGACAGGTGAGCGTGGTGGGCAGCTGGTGGTGGGTGAGCTGGGGACCCCCGTATCTCCACTAAGAAGGAAAAGGCTGCCTCTGGCTGCTGCATGGGAAACGGGCTGATGGGGCCGACGGAGGGCGGGAGAGGGGTGCTGCCCCCCGGGGCTGCCGAGAAGGGGGTGTTCGGAGGCGACCCCCTGCCTCGAGGTGGCCGGGGGCGGGCGGGGAGGGGGCCCAGGGGCTGCTGCCTCTGCCTGTGGGCTGCCCCAGGGCTCGGGCGAGGGCTGAAGTCCAGGAGGGGCAGGAGGGAGAGGGGGCCCCAGGCCCCGGGGAGGCTCTGGCTCAGGGGGGCGGCGGCTGGGAGTCACCCGCGGATCCAATTCAGCCCCGAGCAGGGGGAGCCCCGGGGCTCCCGGTCGCCTTGCTCCCCCTTTGGCCCACGTAACCCCGGCTGAGGCCGGCCTCGGGGTGCTTCTAATTCTCCGCCTTGCTCGGGGTTTCCACCGAGTACCGTTTTCCCAGGTCAGAATTTGGGGTCGTCCAAACCCCGCGCCATCGGCCCAGGCAGACGTTGCTGGCTGTCAGGATGGGGGGCGCCCGGAGCCCGCTGCCCCGACGGCGCACCTTCTGGACCCTTCCACGGGCCGAGCGCGCTGCCGCCGTGGCCCTCCCGGGCTCCCGCCCCCCCGCAGCCCCTCCCGCTGCCACCCGGCGCTGCTCGGCCACCCCGAGCCTCCGGGCGCCTGGGGTCCCGGCAGGGGAGCCCCGGAAGATGGCCCGCGCGGGGAAACGGGGTGCCGTCGGTGGTCCTCCTGGAGGAGGTGGGCCTGGTCCCGCGTGCCCGGTGTCCTGGGGAGACGCAGCCAGCAGACGGGGGAGGGCAGGGCCACGTGGCGAGGAGGCCGGGGGACCCTGGGGAGGGGCTCCCCGCGGCGGGGTCACGCGCCACAGCAGCTCGGGACGGCCCGGCCCCCGCCGCGTGCGCGCGCGAGCAGCCGGTTCCGCGCGTTTTCACGGGCAGCTCCCCAGGCCAGGCGAGTGCGTTTACGAGCGACACGGGAGCCGACGCGGGAGCGGAGCCCCGGTGACGGGGCGGCCGCCGGGCTGCGCGACCTCGTGGACTCGCCACAAGCACCACGGGGGACGAGAGCGCGCGGCGCTCAGGCCCTCGAGGGCGGGGCCCTCTCCTTGCCGAGCCGCACGCAGGTGTGCGCTCACCTGCACGAGCACGCAGGCGCGCTCGCGCTCATATGCACACTCGAACACGTGCACACGCCTCCACATGTACACACGCACTCAGATGCACACGCACATATATACACTCACTCATATGCACACGCCTCCACACGCACACTCACACAGCTGCAGCTGCGCACATTCACACGCACGCACCCCACAGCTGAGCCCCCTGCTCTGATGCAGAAACGGGATGTTTATTTCCAGGGAACTTCCAGGTAAGGCAACCAGCCGAGTGTCCTCTCCTGCTCGAGCCCATGCCCCGTCCCCGCCGCCTAGGACAGGCAGAAGCCGGCTGCCTGTGCGGGCAGCGTGGGCCTCGTCTGGCAGGACGGGGCTGGGGGTGCCGGGCGCTCTCCCCAGGGCCGTGGCCGCCCGCGGACCCCGAGGGGCGCCAGGCACGAGGACCTGGACAGAGCCCGCAGGGGAAGCACGACTCCGACAGTGCCAGGCGGGCACCTCGGCATGGGGCACGCCGGGCACAGGAGCCCAGGGCGGTGCTTTGGGCGGGGACCCCAGGCAGCTTGGTGCGGGGCGTGGAAAAGGCCCGTGGCTGAGGCCGCTTTCTGGCCAGCTCGGCGAGGGGGCGGCAGGGGTCCCTCCACGCACTCGGGTCCCTCAGTCCAGCAGAAACGACTCGAATCCAGGATCCAGGGCAGGAGGGGACGGCGTCTGTCACCTGAGACCTGGCGGTTACGTTCCTCCGTAAGGCACAGTCACGTCGTCCCCGAAGGGCTCCTGCCTGCCGCGCGGCCCCCCACGGCCCTGCTCCCGCGGCGGGGAGGGGTGCCGAGTCAGCACGTGTGAGCCGAGGGCCCCGCGGCCCGGGCGTCACCGCTCGCCTCCGTCGCCCGCCTTGGCACTGGGGAGGCGCCTCTGCCCCCGGCCCGGCCAGCGTCCTCTCCCCCCACTGAGGAACTCGGCCCTGGACTCAGGATCCAGAGGGAAATTCTGCCCCAGGTTCCTGGACGGGGAGCGAGCCTCTCCCACAATCCAACCCCGGCCAGTCTCGTCGAAAAGCGCCCGCTCTCCGGGGGGAGGCTGGAGCATCATGAGATGACAGAGGGGGGAGGAGACACGGGGCCCCGGCCTCTCGCACCTCCCGTGGCAGTTCCGCGGCGCCAGCAGACCGCGGGCTGCCAGGAGCCAGGTCCTTTGCGCCCGCAGGGACCCTAGGACGAGGGGGCAGGCGTCTGGGGAGACGGGTGGGCAGGGGCGGGCGCCGGGCCGCGTGGGGAAGGAGGGATCCCGGGAGGTCCAGCTCCCTGCGGCTCCAGCCGTGCAGCGGACACGAGGGGGGCCCTGCCAAAGCAGAGACTGGAGGGTTTCTAGGCAGTGCTTGGAGGTGAGGTGAGCGCAGCCGCCGGCCCTGGCCCGAGGGACCCTCCTCCCCCAGGGCAGCCCGGCCCCCAGCCCTCCCCACGGCAGGAAGAGCAGCGCGGGACGGGCGCTGTGGGCCTCGGCGGACCGGGGGCAGCTCCCTCTAGGGCCACTGGCCGCCGCCGGCAGGGTAGTGGGGCACCGTGGGGTACTCGGGCAGGCTGTTGCCCGAGAAGTTGTTGTACTGGGCCTCCCGCGACGGTGGGTTCCGCCATGTGCCCGTGTTCCACTCCGTCTGGGCCTTCTGGAAGCTTCCACCAGCTCCCCGGTAGATCCTGTGCACCTGCAGCCAGAGAGGGGGTAAAGGTCGAGGGGAGAGAGGTCAGTGGTGCGTGCGTGTGTGGGAGAGACGACAGGCGCCTTCTTTAAAAAGAGCTGCGCGGCAGCTGGCTGGGAGGGTCCCCAAACCAGCTGGTTTCTTTTTTCTCAAGGTACAGGGGCTGGGGACTGAACCCGGGACCTCGTGTGTGGGCAGCTGGCACGCAGCCACTGAGCCACATCGGCTCCCCTGAGTTGTTTTCCTTTCGTTTGTTTACTTGGTTTGTTTTTAGGAGGCACCGGAGACGGAACCTGGGACCTCCTGTGTGGGAGGCAGGAGCTCAATTGCCTGAGCCACAGCCACTCCCCCAACTTGTTTTCATTGCTGCCAGTGGCACAGCCCCTTCCCCGAGGAGACCCACGAGGGCCCAAGAGTGGGGCAGGTAAATGCAGAGGAGGCCCCAGCGCCCGCCCGGACCCTCTGAAGCTGAGAGGCGCCACCCCCGGCCTTGAGCGGAGGAAAAGATGCCAAGACCTTCCTTTGCTTCTCGTGGGGAAGACCGTCACATCCTCGGGATTCGCCAGGCACCCTGAAAACCCACCCCAGCCGGTTGTGCCCTGGGGGGGCTTCCCGTAAAGCTCCCACTGTGCGTGCAGAGCGCGGAGATGGCCATCTCCCGGAGGATTGGGGCGGTCGGCTCGCGAGCCTCACCGTCCTCCCCCTGGGCTTTCCGTGGTCCCCGAAGCTTGTGACCATCGTGCCTGTGTTTGCAGCTGGAAAAGCTCCAAATGCAGATCTTCGTTATCCGTCGTTCCCGCGTTTGCAACTTGCCTATGTGCTAAAGCTTATCCATACCCCCAAATCAGTCCTCACGGCGCCATCTCGGCTATCCACGGAGCGGCGGGAAATTGCGGCGCCAATGCAGGCGTTCCCAGCGGGGGTCAGACCGGCCGACGCTCCGCCGCCTTGCCTCAGCTCTCTCAGCATCAGTGTCCCTTCCACGCTTTACGCAGCGCCACGTTTTTTGCATTTTGTGCCTTCTGTGGGCGCAGTGCTCAAGCGCCACGGGGCGTTCCTAAGCGCACAAAGGCCACCATGGAGGATGTCCGCGTGTTGGCTGAGCCGCGTGAGATTGACAGCGTATGTTAACTAAGGCGTGTTCAGGCAGAAACGCCCGTCAGACACGGCTATTACGAGCCGCTCAGGTGAGGAAACCGTGTGGCCAGAGGCTGGCAGGAGCCTAACCCTGCGTTAACCAATTCACCGTTGGTGGAGACTTGACGACGCAGCTGCCACGACAAACGAGCACCGCTGCACGCGGAGCAGCGCGGCAACTCCCCACAGCTGCGCAGGCCGACGAGCCTCCAGCTACGCGCGGCTACTCAGCCCTGGCGATGCAGCTGCACCAGCGGCGGAGCCGAGCTCTCCGCTGTATTGGAACTTCCCCCGTTTCAGTGTGATGGTGGGCAGTGGCCGGCGGGGCCGTACTGGACAGCGGGCACCTGTGCACACACCCAGGTCCCCCGAGGCCGGCGCGCTCGTGGCCTCTCACGGGTCACCGTCTCCCCAGGCCCGTCCTTCAGGGGGCTGCATGGCGCCTTCGACACCACCTGAGCACGTGTGGCACGAGGCCGTCTGCGGGCTCTTCCCTAACAGGATTCCCTTCCCTTCCTGGAGACTCGGTTTTCCTGCTCCTGGGATGGGCTGGGAGAACCAGGTGAAATGACGCGTAGAAGGACCCTGTGATGGGTGGGCAGGTTGGGGAGAGGACCCCCACCTGGGCGGCACCTGAGTCGGCAACAACCTTGGGGGACCACAGAAGCGACCTGGACTTCCCCGCACCCGGAGGGCTTACCTTCATGGTCACGATGGCCATCATGGCGGCCGACACGGAGAACATGATGGCCGGGAGCAGCATGATCACGGCGGCACCCACGCTTGTCTGGAAGAATCCGACCGCTGCCAGCCAGCCACTGCAAGGGGCAAGGGAGAGCACAGGTGCCATCTTTCATAGGTGAAGAGCACCAACAAACCAACAAGAAACCTTCAGACGTAAAGAGCGCCAACAAACCAGCAAGAAACCTTCACACGTAAAGAGCGCCAACAAACCAACAAGAAACCTTCACACGTAAAGAGTGCCAACAAACCAACAAGAAAAGGAAACCTTCCTATGTAAAGCTCTCCAACAAACCAACAAGAGAAAGAAATCTTCACACGTAAAGCTCTCCAACAAACCAACAAGAGAAACCTTCACGTGTAAAGCGCTCCAACAAACCAACAAGAAACCTTCAGACGTAAAGGGCACCAACAAACCTAAAAGAAAAAGAAACCTTCACATGTAAAGAGCTCTAACAAACCAACAAGAAAAAAAAAGAAACAACAGAAATAGACAATATGTACAAGGGCTACCAACTGGTAAACGACCGTACTAATTTGATTCTCCAACCCACCAATGAAGATGTGCAAATCAGAACAAGGTGTTTTTTCCTACCATTACACCAGCCACCTTCAGGTGGGTGAGGAGATAGGGGAGTGAGTATTACACTGTTGTGGGGAGCCTTTCTGGAGGGCAATGGGGCATTCTCTATAAAAGAAGGCAATTTCGTGTTCAAATCTTATCCCAACAATTCTAAGATTTTATCCTACGGCAATTGTTCGTTATGATGAGAAAGCTAAAATAAGGCTAAATTAGTCTAAATGCCCGCTGATTGGGAATGACACAAACAAAAATTGCGTGGCATCTGTTAAAAGAGAATTAGAGGGAAGAAAGTAAGTTTCAGGTTGGAAGGTACAGCTGGCTCCCGTGAAACCCGCTGTGTCATCAGCCCACGTGTGAAAAAGCATCTGTCTGGTTAGCCGCACATGCTTGGCTCTGGGAAGGGGAAGCAGGACACATGTCATTTTAAAAATGTTTTTCCTAAACAGGAAATGAAACGACAAGGTTTAAGAGTCAGACAGCATGAAAGAACGCAGCATGGATATTCCGTCTGCCACGCCGGCTCCCGGGCCACAGCCTTCCAGGGAGATGTTATAAGACGCGGGCACGGATGTGTCGTTTCCCTTCCCAGTGATCCTGGCCTCACAGAACAAGCTGAGTGTCCTGTCTGCTTCTATTTCCTGGGAAAGAGTAGAGGGAATTGGCATCGTGTCTTCTCTCCAAGTTTTGGTCCCTTCACCAGTGAAGCTACCAGGGCCCGGTGCTTTCTGCCGCAGAAAGCTTTTTTTTTTTCCCCTTCAAACAAAGACATTGATTTTACTTTTATTTTATTTTTGTTTAAAAGATTTATTTATTCCCCCCCACTTGTTGTTTTGCGCTCGCTGTCTGCTCTCTGTGTGTGTCCGTGTCTGCTTGTCTTCTCTTTAGGCGGCACCGGGAACCGATCCTGGGACCTAAAAGGAGTGGAGAGAGGCGCTCAATCTCTTGCGCCACCTCAGCTCCCTGGTCTGCTGCGGCTCTTATTGTCTCTCCTCTGTGTCTCTTTGTTGCGTCATCTTGCTGCGCCACCTCTCCGCTCGGGCCAGCTCGCCTTCACCAGGAGGCCCCGGGAGTCGAACCCTGGACCTCCCATATGGTAGACGGGAGCCCAGTCGCTTGAGCCACATCCGCTTCCCCTGCAGAGGGTCAGCCAGTGGGACGGCTGGGGGCCTGCTCTGACGGCCTCGTTCTCGGGTGAGCTCTGGGAGGTTGTGTGCGTCACGGGACGGCCCGTTCCATCTGAGTTATCAAATCTGTGGGCACAGAGCGGCCCTCACGCTCATTAGCATTTTCACGTCCACGGGTCGGCCGCCGCTCACGTCCTCTCTCCTTTTCTTGGTTGCCGTGCTAGCACATGCATGTGTTCACGTGTAAACCACGCCTGCACACGGAAGCGCGCGCCCCTCCCCCCTCCCAGCAAGCGGCAGCTCCTTCGCACGCTGCTCGGCACCCTGCCCAGGTCACAGCGGTCTCGTGTGGGGACCTTCACGTCGTGCTGCCCCGGTGGCCTTTCCTGGTCTCTCTACCTTTCTATTCTTTTTTTTCTTTTCCTTTTAAACGTATGTTTCATTTGAAATCACTTTAGAGTCACAAGAAAGTGGCAGAGAGGGTACACCGGGGTCCGTTCCCTTGTGCCTGTCCAGTCGCACGAGGCCCCGCTGGGTCATTCCCTGCGTAGTTTCCATCTTCCACGGCAGGAAATGCTGCTGGCGCTCGGGGCCTTGACCGTGCCTATTCCAGTTGGCAAGCAGAAGCACCGGGTCAGAGGTCAGAGCCATCCCAAGGCGCCCTCCCCGCCCCGTGGATCTCGCTCTGCGTCCCCCAAGCCAGGGTCCTCGGCTGCCAGGGGACGGGGGACCCACTGCCTTTGCATCTGCTGTGCCCTCGGGACGTGGCGGCTGGTGGCTGTCCGTCCACGCGGAGGCCGTCAGCGCTTCCCTCCGGGAGCCGCCTGCTCACGCGTTTGGGCCTGCACCACCCTGGGGTGCCCGTGGCGACCGGCGCACAGGTTTCTCCAAGAACAGCTTCCAGGCAGCTGCAACAGGCGGGGAATGTGACGCTCCACGAGGGGCCTTGGACCCCCGGCTGTGGGACAGGCTGGCCCCCAGGAGCTTGCTGGCTCGGGGTCTCGGGCTAGAGGGCTGGCCGGCAGCCCCTGGCCTCCTCAGTGTCTCCGTCACGTGGCGACACAGGTGTCGTCTTCTTTCCCTTCCGCTGCTCCCGTGGCTTCTCCCCCCACAAGGGGCTCCAGGAACCCTGACCAGCGCAGCCCAATTCAGGCCTTGCCGTGACCAAGGCAGCATCTCAGAGACCGTGTTCACGAGGGGCCCGAGTGTGCAGCCCTGCGGGCACCACAGCCCGAGCCGCCCTCCACGGGGGCACAGAGGGGCTGCACGGCCTCCTCAGACCGCCTCCCGGCTGCCGGCCCTCCACGGGGGCACAGAGGGGCTGCACGGCCTCCTCAGACCGCCTCCCGGCTGCCGCCCTCCACGGGGGCACAGAGGGGCTGCACGGCCTCCTCAGACCGCCTCCCGGCTG
>JAQZBX010068010.1:0-15827 GCA_029593785.1 Cabassous unicinctus
GAACCCTGGACCTCCTATATTGTAGATGGGAGCCCAATCGTTTGAGCCACATCTGCTTCCCTAATTTCAATCTTTTTATATTTATTGAGACCTGCCTTGTGACCTAACATGTGGTCTATCCTGGAGAAAGATCCATGAGCACTTGAGAAGAATGTATAACCAACTAATTTGGGATGCAGCATTCTGTATATGTCTGTTAGGTCTAGCTCATTTGTCATATTGTTCAAGCTCTCTGTTTCCTTGTTGGTCTTCTGTCTAGTCGTTTTATCTAATGATGTGAATGGTGTGTTGAATTCTCCAACTACTATTGTAGAGAAGTCTATTCCTATATTCAGTTTTGCCAGAGTTTGCCTCATGTATTTTGGTACACCCTGGTTAGGTGCATAGATATTTATGACTGTTATTTCTTCCTGGTGGATTGTCTGTTTTATTAATATATAATGGCCTTCTGTATCTCTTATAACTTTTTTGCATTTAAAGTCTGTTTTGTCAATGTTAGTATAGCTATCCCTGCTCTTTTTTGGTTACTGTTTGCATGGAGTATATTTTTCCAACCTTTCACTTTCAACTAGTTTGATCCCTGGGTCTAAGATGAGTCTCTTGTAGGTAGCAAATAGATAGCTCTTTTTTTTTTTCTTTTCTGTCAGCCTATATCTTTTTTTTTTTTTGAGAAATTCTGTGTGCTTTATTTTTTAAATATACTGAAAAACATTAAAAAAAGATACTTAGATTACATAAATGTTACATAAAAAATGTAGGGGATTCCCATATGGCCCACTCCTACCCCTCCCACACTTTCCCACATTAACAACATCCTTCATTAGTGTGGTACATTTGTTATAATTGATGACAGCCTGTATCTTTTGATTGGAGAGTTTAATCCATTCACATTCAATAATATTACTGTAAATACATTATTTATTCCACATTTTATTCTTTGGTTTTCATATGTCATATCTTATTTTCATCTGTCTTTTTATCCTTCTGGTTATCCTTTCTGCTATTCTTGCCTTCTACACTGTCCTCCAAGCCCCTCTCACCTCTTTTTCTTTCAGGCTGTAAGGCTTCCTTTAATATTTCCTGCAAAGGTGGATTCTTTTTTACAAACTATCTTAGTTTCTGTTTGTTTGTGAATATTTTAAACTCACCTTCATATTTGAAGGACAATTTTGCTGGATAAAGAATTCCTGGCTGGCAATTTTTCTCTTTTAGTATCCTAATTGTATTATACCACTGTCTTCTCACCTCTATGGTTTTTGATGATAAATCCACACTAAGTGTTACTGGGCATCCCTTAAATGTGATAGGTTGCTTCTCCCTTGCTGCTCTCAGAATTTTCTCTTTATTTTTGATATTTGGCATTCTGAGTAGTATGTGTCTTGGAATGGGTCTGTTTGGATTTATTCTGAATGGGGTACACTGAGCTTCTTGGACAGTAAGTTCTATTCTTTCATGAGCATTGGGAAATTTTCAGCCATTATTTCTTCAATACTCTTTCTGCCCCTTTTCCCTTCTCTTCTCCTTCTGGAACTCCCATGACATGTATGTTGTTGCATTTTGTGTTATCATTCAACACCCTGAGTACCTGCTCAATTTTTTCCATTCTTTTCTTTCTCTTCAATTTCAGCTGTTCTGTCTTCTGTATCACTTATTTTCTCCTATAGTTTCGAGTCTGCTGTTGTATGCCTCTATTATTATTATTCTTATTTTATTTTTGGAGGTACAGGACCAGGGATTGAACCTGGAACTCAATCTACTGAGCTACACTGGCTCCCCCCTCTAATATGTTTTCATCTCACCTATCATGTCTTTTATTCCCATGAGCTCTGTTATGTTTCTATTCAGGTTTTCAAATTCTTCTTTGTGCTCACTCAGTGTCTTCTTGATGTCCCTTGTTTCTTTAGCCATATTGTCTTTCTACTTAATTTGATTTTGGAAAATATGTATGAATCCTGATTAGTTTTCTCAAATCCTGTGTCTCATGGGCTTTGATATTTTCCTTTGCTTGGGCCATTTCTTCCATTTTCTTAGAATGGCTTGTCATTTTTTGCTGATGTCTAGCCATCTGGTTATGATAATGAGTTTACTCTGATGCTCAGTTTCTCTCTCTTTCATAGGGATTTAGCGGTGGGAAGCTGTGTATTACTGCCAACCTTTGATTCTTGGTTCAACCTGTTCTGGGTCTTTAGGATTGTTTCTGTTAGTTGCTCAAATCTGGGCCCTGTACCCAGATATGGGTTGCAGACCTGCTTCCAAGGGCCTTGGGGAGGGAGGCTATAATGGCTGGTAAAAGCCTCTCTTATTTACTTTTGATTTCCTCACATGCACTTCCTTGGTCTGCCAGCAGGTAGTGCTCTTCAGAAGCCCCCACAGTTCTTTCTAGTCCACCATCTTCCTGGAAGTCTTCCCACATAGTTTCATCACAGAGCTTTCCTTGAATGCCAGGAAAAAGCAAAAAGAAGAAGGAGCCAGAGGAGGAGGGGGAGGAGGAGGAAAAGGATGAAAAAGAAAGCACCTTTCACAGTCCTTGCAGAATAACCTTTGCAGAGTGCTCTCCTTCAGGGCTTAGCCATACAATGAACTTGGAGAATAGATCCAGCCAAACCATAGGGTCCTCCCTGATCCTTTCTGCACATGCATCTTGACTTGGGGATGTACACATAGCCCTGGGAATGGTTCTGAATGTCCCCTCTTCCCTAAGAAAGTTTCCTCACAGTCTAGGCACTGTACTTTATGTCCTGTACCCAGCAATCTCTTGCCCCAGACAGCTCACCTAGACTGCTTTCTCAAGACATTCTGTAGAACTTGGTGAGCTGCTCTGGGACAGTGAATTCTGGGACAGTGAGTCCCTCAGGCCACCAAATTGGGCCAAACACACATGCTACCAGCACGTGCACGAAGGTTACTCTGCTCCCTCCAGACCTGAGACCAGGGATCTGCACTGGGAGCACGGGCCAGCTCTGCGCCGAGCTGGTGAAGGGTTGGGGAGGGCCCAGCCAGGACACCAGGAGATCCTACCACTTTTAAGTAGCCTTCTACTTGATTCAGTACTTACCCTGTTACTGCAGTCCTTTAACTATTTTCTGAAGCTTTAAGAAAGATGTTTTGGGGCAGGCTCTTATGATCTGTAGGATCTGATTTTAATGACTTATTTTTTGGGTAAGGGAGTTGGCAAGACCTCAGAGTAAAGGCGGCAGAGATTTGTGTAGAGTAGCATTGCTTTAGGACAAATTGCTAAGAGTAGTGGAAAGGAAATAGATCAAAGATAAGTGTAAAGGCTGAGGAGTGATGGACCCCGGGTAGATTGGAAGTCCTTAGTGGCCCCAGTGTGAATAGTTATGCAACGTTCTTCTGCTGCTGCAATGCGGATGTGGAGATGGTATCCCAAAGGGGATTTATGTGAGAGCCTCAAGGTTTGTGGATCCTGGAAAGACAAAGGAGCAAAGATGTGGAAGCAGAACAGTGCAAGTGATATGTGGGGAAGGAAATGCAACCTAAAAATGTAAAAAGTAGAGAAAAATGGTGAAATGAAGAGATTAAGTGTCTTAATGAGTTTAATGAAAGGAGGAATAAGGGTGAGGAGTACAGAAGAGTGGGAGGGATTGAGCAGAAGTTAAATTACTGGAGATTAAGATTTCAGAACTGGAGTTCTTAGCGATAATGAGAATGTAGACACAGGCGGGATGTTTAAGTGGAGAGGCGATTACTACAGTTGAAGTCAAGAAACCATAAAGGTGAACACAGAACATAGAAAACCGAATTCTCTAACATGCTCACAGAGCAGGAATGGAGAAGACCCTGAGCCAGATGAAACTCTTCACTGAATAGGGAAAGTGGCGTGGAAGATACGAGATGTCACAGCAGGAAGAAAACAGTGGTAGGGCTAGAGGGTGTGAGCATCAAAAAGAGAGAGAGGTTTGCTTGGGTTAAAAAAGTGAGAATCTGGTTGTGAAAGTGGCATGGCAGGAAGAAGATGTGCGTTGCCTCCTGGCCATAGCAGGAGCACTGGTGAAGAGAAAAAGAGGCCTCCGCTTGGACTCTCAGGGAAATGGTGTTGGAGGATAGTTTAGACTTCAGATTGAGCAGAAAAAAAAAAGGGGGGGGGCGCTAATATTTTTTAAGCACCTACTGTGTATGAAACACTAAGATACAAATTAATTTTCCTAATGATACTTTTATAATCATTTCCACTTCAGAGATTAAGATGTGGGTTTAGAAAGCCCTAGTAACGTGCTTGACATCAGATTAAAGCCCAAGTTAAACCCCAGCTCTATGTTTTAGAACCTATGCTATTTGCAAGAAATATGCTCTCTCCTCTCTGCTGCTAAAATTCCGAGGAATGTTAGATAAAATAAAATCAGGGTTCTTGAAAAGGCCTAGCTAATATCATATGCAATAAAGGGATATCTCCAGGTATCAGAATCAAAGGAGAATCTGAAAAACAAAGTGACAAGCACTTGAGCTGATATTCTGGCTACTCAGGGGTGGGAGGAGGCAGGGTAAGGGTTTTGTTCACTTAGTTGCTCAGCATTTAACTTCTTTGAGGTGATACGAGGAGGAGTTTGGCCTGAGCATGGCAGGAAGTTAGAAAAGTGAAACAGTGGATCTAAAGTAATCCTTTTAATAAGACAGAGAGACAATAAAGGATGAATGTAGCCTGGGTGAAAAGGGAAGTTTCTCCTGAGAAATTAAAACCATGTGCCTCATAGAGGTTTGGGTCCAAATTTGCAAGAACAAGGTATAGTCCAAGAGCTGCCAACCCAAAAATTTAAATAAAAACTGATGCTAGCCTGATAATACTCCTGTATTAGGGTTGCCAGATTTTGCAAATAAAAATACAGGACATTAAATTTTTTTTAGTATACATATAACCCCAATAGTGCATGGAACATACTTAAACTGAAAATTTGTTGTCCAGATCACACAGACCTACCTGTGTGGTCCAAGACAGTAGCCAGCAACCACAACCCACTATTTACATTAAAATAAATTAAATGAAATCTATTAAAATGAAGCCACACCTCAAGTACTCAAAAGCCATATGTGGCTAGTGGCTACCATATTGGACAGCTCAAAGAATTTCATTATCATAAAAGTTCTGTTGGACAGCACTGGACAAAGCCTTATAGATCATTGTAAGGCCTTTGACTTTTATCTAAATAAGATAAAGATAACAGAACAATTAGAAAAATAACATAAAATTAGTGTGTTTTGAATGACTAAAAGGAGGAAACAAAGCCAAAGGAAAATACCAACACAGTGTGGAAAAAGGTAAATTCGAAAAAGAATCAGTAGGTCTTTAGAAGCTAAAAATAAAAATAAAAATGAAAATGAAAACCTCAATGACTAAATTAAACAGCAGAGCAGACAGCAGAAGAGGTAATTAGTGAACTATAGTATAATATATAATGCTATATGGTGCATTGTGTGAGCCAGACACTGCTCCAAAAGCTTCTTTTAATCTTCACAACAGACATAGGAAAGTGGGTAGTACTAATTTCCTCATGTAACAAGCAGGGAAACAAAGGCACAGAGAAGTTAAGGCTTCTTGCCCAGGAAGTCTGGAGTCTGTACACTTGACCACCATGCCATGTTGCCTTTCAGGAATTTACCCAGGAATTTACCCAGAATGCAGAACAGAAAGAGATAGGAAATAAGAGGGATTAAGAGACATGGGAGATAGAGTGAGACTGAACACCCAATAGGAATTCCAAGGAGAGACAAAAGAAAACAGCGAACAGGCAAGTGGTATTTGAGAAGACGATGGCTGAGAAGTTTTCATAGTTGATAAGGATGAAGCCTCTGAATCAAGAAGTACCAGTCCCCAGCAGTAGGAGTACGAATGAGTTCACAGCTGAACACACTGTAGTCTAATTGCAGAGCAAAATCTTAAAAGCCTCTAGGGAAATTTAGTATTGGAACAGGAAAAGGCTGGGAGAGAGATCCATAGTGGGAGATGGAGAGCTGTAGCGGGCTGTGAACACAGCAGAATGGGGCGCTGGGTGGCTGGGTGGGCTGTGCGTTGGGCAGGGTCCACTAGCAGGTTGGGATAAGCGATGTATGCCACCCTAGCTTCCCATTAGCAGAACTGAGCTCCTGGGGAGACTCAATGCAATTACGGGGTGAACATGGCTCTCCAGACCTTAAATATTTGTTGCATGAATGAATGCACAAGAGGCGTATTTGGGGATAGTGAGGCCAGTCTGGAGGCAACATGTAGATTGCTGTGATTGATCAGAGCCACCTGTGGGGCCAAAAAGCATGCAGTGTAAGAACAAGTCTCTCACATTCTTTCTAGATACTTTCTAGGTTGATTATACATATTAATGAAAGTTTAAACAATAGGAATAAAACCCAGAGTGAAGTTTCAGCAGCCTCTGTGGTCAGTGGAATCTGGCTTATCAGAGCAGATGGGTTTCAGACACAACTGTAGAGTGGCAGAAAGGAATTTTTGCCTCACAAAAGAATTTGATAGTATAGAAGCAGCCAGACAACTAGAATTACCTCATTCACACCTTATCAAATTTGCTAATGCTGCAAAACACCAAGACAGACAATATTTTTTCTGCTCCCCTCCTCTAGTTTAGACTTGGGTGTGTAGGCTTTATTGGACTTCCCACTCCCCCACCCTGAGGAGGTGCTATTCCAAAACAAAGTCCTGTTCTCCCCCTTTTGTAATTATCAGATCATGAAAATGTGATGGATGAAGACAAGTCTACTATAAAGAAGGGCAGTAAAAGCAAATCTATTCTTATGGGCTAATATTTTAATGTGGAAATGCCAGTCATAGCCTGCTGAGGGCCTGGATTAGAAGAAATGCCTGTTAGAGAACACTCTGATAAACACTGTCTCAATTCCCATCAGTAAGTTTTGGAGGAAGGCACATCAACCTCATTTTTACACCAGGCTCAGGGTTATACAACTAGCTCAAAATCTCTCAGCTATTTCATGGCAGACCAGGCCTTGAACCAAGGCACTTCTTAATCGGAGCCCATGCTCTTGCACCACCTGCGTTTTTACGCAGGGCTGAGCCCCGAGTGCCTTCAACAGCCCAGCATGCCAGGCATCCACAAGAGCCGGGGACGCTTTAATTTGGCATAATTTATTACAATTAGTATTCACATAAAACCATGTAAACGCGACAAAGTAAACAGTTTATCCTCCATAATAACCAGCAGGTTGTCTGCCATGACCTTCCAGCACCCTATTTTAGACATTTAAACATTTCACAGAAAGTAATAACCATACAAAGAGAATAATACATTTTTTAGGGAAAGGATTTTTTTGGTCCATATTATCTATTAAAAAACAAACACTTTCCTCTTTGGCTAAAGAGGTTAACATTCCCCACCCCCCACCCCAGTTAACTCACAAAGCAGGCCCAGGTGAAACTCACTGAACACGAGGTACAGCTGAGGGCTGGCTTAATCTAGCGTTATGGACGCATTCCCCGGGGGAAGAGTGTTACTTGCAAAGTCAGTTCAGTTCTCAACCATCTCAGTTGAAAAGCACTATTTAGATTTGGCTTCTGTCACTTTCTAAGAGCACACTTCAAACAACTTTTTTCCTCCCCAGGGTACATTGGAAGTTACTAGAATGTGCTATTTCTGAAGAAAGTCATGAAAAGTATGGGCTTCGGACCTCAGCAATATTTTTCATCTATTTTTCATCTGACAGTAATTCAGACTGTAATTGCTGTGCCACCTTCATTTCAATTTGTTGGGAGAGCAGTTTTGGTTGCTGTAAGTCGCAGCATTTGGCTTTGCAGACAGTTTGAAAAGGCAGATCTGCATGTGAAGGCTGCATAGTGCCTGCCAGGGCTGAGGCGAGGAAGAAGCAAACTGTGTTGAGTGCCATTTCCTCAGGGAGCCCCATCCTCTCCAGCCTGGAGCCGCCAGGTCCCCTCAGGCCACAGGGTCTACCACTCTGTGAGTGCCTGGCTGGCCACCTCACAACCCCACCTGAAGGAAACAGGCAGCTGCTGAGGTGCGTTAAAAAAAAATCTATAAACATAATTGCTAAACAACCACCCTGGTGTGTTTTTTCATGCTTCAAGTAATTTCATTTCTTCCAGGAGAAGAGTGTTAAAAATGCTTTTCGTTCTAGTTATCAAAGCAAAGAAAACGAGCCAGAATAACAAGATTACGCTTAAACAGACCTGCTGCGAACACATCAGATAAAACATTTTATAAGTGGATGTAACTATTATATACTTTTTTTGCAACAGCTGCACTTTCCCACTTCCGTGCATAACTAAAATCTGATAAAGCAAACTTAAGTTACTTTAATTTTGTTAAATACGACTCTGTACAGATTGCACATTTTACACCAAAGCAGCTCCATATCACAGTGAGAGAAATGAAAATGCCATCTGAAGAGTTTCATTTTTCTAGCCCAACAAAACCCAACAGACTAGTGCCCCGAGTGAGGGTCCGCACAAAATCAGCTGCACAATTTTGTAAACAGTACGTGGGGTGGTCTCTAGGACGCCGCCGCGGGGGCCTAGTAAATCACACCCGTGCGCACGCGCACACGCGACGTGAAGCGCGGTCTCCCTTCTCGCAGTGACACGACAGCCCGGCGCTCAGTACCTCAGCAGGTTTCTTTCACATTGCCTTCACAGGAGAGCAGTCATGGCCGTCGGGCTGATGGGCTTGAGGCAGTCCCTGGGGGATGAATAACCATCGTTCACCACGACATTCCGCAGCGGCCTCTGCGAGTCGGGATCTCTGCGCTCCGCGGTTGAGACGCTGTTGGTTTGGGGCTTGTCGTAGCCCCCGGCCGCAGGATTGGGGCTGTGGGGAATCTGATAGTCCCCGCTTGGGGGGTCCGCTGGTCCTGGCGTGGGGGAGCCCCCCGAAGACAGGGAATGCTTGTGCGCGGGCACGCGGTAGCCGTTCTGCGCGGAGAAGGTGTGCGCCCTCCGCAGGTGGCGCCCCACGATGGGCGTGGCGTACTCGGGCTCCGGGCAGGTCAAGGGCAGCGCGTACTCGGGCCGGCCGGCCGGCTGCGGGCAGTCGTAGTGGCCCCCGGCCTCGGCCCGCAGCCTGGTCCCGGCGGCCTCCGTGTCCATCGGCCGGAAGGTGGAGCCTTTCCTCGTGACGGTCTCGGTGCCGATCATGAGAGGCTGCTGGTAATCTAAATCAAATGAGCAGATGACACTTCATTGTGCACCGACGCGGGGGCAAGCCAGCTGTTTGGGGAGGGGCTGCTCTGTATACGATAATGGGGGACCAACTCTCCCCCAAGTGGCTAATGGGTACCAGGCACCAGGAGAAAGACGGAGGTGCAAACGTCCCAGATGTGACACATAGGGACTTCAACCACAATGTCTGTTTAGGGAGGGTCAAGGGTCACAGGAACCTGGAGAAGGGAGAGGTTATGTGTTAGCCTGGGGGGATGAGGAAAAAGACATCATGGAAGAAGTGGCACTTAACCTGGCTCCTGAACCGCCGAATTTTGGAAGTGGAAGTAATAGTGTGAGGAAAGGGAGGAAAGGACAACTGTGAAAATAGATGTGGCCAGAGTAAGAGGGACATGGGAGGGTTAGTTTAGTGGAATTTGAAGACTAAAGCAACAGCTTGGGGCCTGATGATGGTGGTGGTGATAATGGGAAAGTTAACATTTATTGAGGCCTTATTCTGTGCCAGGCACTATTTTAAGATATTAAGATAGGAATTAACTTAATCCTCAAAAAACCTTATGAGGTAGGAAATATACTCCATTTTACAGATGGCAAAACTGAAGCAGAGATTAAGTAACTTTCTCAAGATCACACAGATGACAGGCAGCGGAGCCAGGATTCAAACAGAAGTCCCGAGTATGTGCTGTTAACCACTTGCTAGGTTGTGGGAAGCGCTGAGTGCCCCGCGTGGAACTTTAATTCTGAGGAAACCTACTGAGGATTCTAGGAGGCTGGCACAGTTAGAGGTAACGCTAGGTGGAGGCAGAATGATGAAGGAAATTGCAGAAAGTAAGAAGTAAAAAGCAAAGGGAAATGAAACAGAGGCCACAAACAGTCTTGGAAAGGCCACAATTTCATGACAGGAATCAGGAATTTATTACCAACGGCCTGTGAGGCCTGAGCAAAGCGGGAAGCCAAGGACCCTTCTGAGGAGCGAGAAGCTAGAGCAGAGCCTCTCAGAATGTGGTCTGCGGACCCCTACAGATCTGAGACCCATTTAGGACAGGTCTGCAAAGAGGTAAGTACAGAAACTGAGAGAAAGTGTTTAGAAGTGTATAGCAATTTGATAGAATAATTTTATATCCACTAAATCTAATAAAAACAAATTGGGGCTCTGAATTTAGTATGTCTTTTTAAAACTTCATATTTTTGGTCATTCATATTATATTTTACAAAAGTATCAGTCCATGATGGATCGGAAATGAAAAATTTTTAAAAGGGGATCCTTCCCACAGAGAGCTTGGGACACTTGTCTCTGGGTGATGGCTTGCCAGGTACCCAGAGGCCTTTCTACCACTGGAAGCTTTCCTTGTCTACTATCTCCCCTTTCTCGAGGGCAGAAGCTTATTTATCCTTCTAGTTCCTCTTTCCCAGTGCCTTAATCAAAACCTTGAGAACAAAGATTAATTCGGGGCTTCCAGGTTCCAGTAGTACTCAGGACCATCACTATGGGTATCATTATCCCCTGCAGCTGGAAGACACTGGACCCAACTGGGCGTTGGAGTAGCATCTCAGTGTCAGTTTATAACTGTGCAGCCCACAGGAAGACCACTTCTTAACGCACTGACGATTTATTGGACTCCATCTCAACAAAAGGACTTGAGTCTTATTCTCCCCGGGTCCTCCCGTGCCCGCAAGCAGCCCCTCCTACCTAATGGCACTACCTGTCATGGACGCTTGATGCTTACCTGCCATATCACTTCTGATGAGATCTAACTTTTGTGTCATCTCCTTTTCGTTATCATAGCTGATGGTAAACTCAGCTGACTGATGTCTAGAAAATGGATATTTAATCTGCTTCCACCAGCCTGGAACAAAGATAACATGGAGCGAACTGATATATCAGAAATGTAACACGCACACTCCACGAGGAGCATGGAGCCACCCCTTGAAGGCTGGCCGTGATAAATGCATGGTCACGGCTCTTCCCATGCATGCGCTGAAAGCAGCATGCTGAGGTCATTGACAACAATGATAAGCAGCATCCCAACCATGCTTTCCACTGGGCCTTTAGAATGTATTTGTGTATCCATGAGGTCCCAGGTCACCCTGTGTTGGCCATCTGGGTGTGGTGTTCTATAATATGCTTTAACATGGCACCCATGACCCCAGGAAGACAGCATGGCTGGCCCTGAGACCCTTGGGCATCGTGTGTCTTAAGGATTCTCTGAAACCTGGACCTGAGCCCTGGCCTAGTCCTTTCCCCACTTTCCCAGAATGGAAAATTTAGGGGAGGCCTGGCATTGCTGAGGCCAGACTACCTTCAGTGCACAGATGGGGCTTTTTAATTTCTCCTTTATGATAGTGTGCTAGCCTAAACTCCAGGGACCAAAAAAATGAATGTTGATAAATGATGGAGGTGATGTTGAACAAAAGTCAATAGGCCAACAGAACTCTGAATTAAAATAGAGTGAAGAGATAAGGGAACAATAAATTCCTTCCTTCTAGATTTGCTTACTAAAAGACTCTAGATCTTACTTTGTTTTCCCCTAAACCAAATAAGTGTGAATCATAAGCCTTTTGGGAAGTACACCCTGTCACTCACCCAAAGAGAATAGAACTGTAGGTAGAAGTTTCAACCAACCTGTTTTCTGAGCCTCAGCTGATCCATAAGGATTTCCTTTTTTCTTTCTCCTATGAAGACAAGAAATCCTACTGAATATTTATAAGTCACTTTTATCTGTCTCTCTCTCCATTTACAACATGGGGGTCACAAGAGTCCTCAACTCATAAGATTGTAGTGTGGATTAAATGTGAGAATAGCTGTCATGTGCTTACAACAGTTTATAAATATGTAGAATCATATATAAATATATCTCACTTATAATGAAGGTCACAATATTTTCACTATAACAATGTGTGCTAATTTTACTTGACTTTTATATATCCTTGAAAGCAATATCTTATTTTATTTTCTCGCTAGCTGCACATACCTTCAATGAAATCTGATTAGTTTAGAAACTAATTAGGCCTAATACTTCAGTTGGAAAAGCACAAAGATTGAAAAAGACAGCTGAAGCAATTCCTCATGACCATGTGCTCACTCTTCCTCAGTATTTACTACATCCCAGATCAAAATTAAACAGAAAAACATTAAGCTCAGACAATTGCTTGAGCTCATGAATATCTCCATGAAGCATAAAAATCAGACATTTTGTGCCCTCTCTCATTTTTGGTCAGAAAACTATTCTTCATTCTATTTGCACTAATATTCATATTTTATAGGTTCCAAAGTGTTCTAAAATAGAAAAAGAAATGTGAATGCAATACCACTGAATTGTACACTTAAAAATGGTTAAAATGGCAAATTTTATGTTGTATATACTTTAGCACAATAAAAAATATATATAAATAAAAGAGAAAACATCAGAATGCTTTCCTTTTTTTTTTTGGCATAGATATAACAGATGACATTTATTAGAATATACATGGAGTTTGGATTCTGAAAGAGACCTAGCACTTGTCTGGTTAACCACCTTTATTTTATACAGATAAAAAGAAGACCAGGGAACCAGAGCCCTGGCCTCCCAACCCCCATTCCAGTACTCTTTCTGCTTTGCTGGTGGGAGAAAAACAGAAATTCAAGTGAAATATGTCAGTTCCAGAATACGTCTTCAACGATGCTTAGCAGTTAACTCTAGGCCAAAGGCTTTATTTTATTTTATTTTTTTTAAAATCAGATGTTTTTTAAATTTAATTTTATTTATTTATTTATTTATCCCCCCCTTGCTGCTTGTGCTGCTGTGTCCATTCACTGCGTGTCTTCTCTGTGTCTGCTTATCTCCCCCTTGCTGTGAGGTCTTGCCGCATCAGCCCACGGCGCCTCGCGAGCCGGCCTGCCCTCACAAGGAGGTGCCGGGAAGCGAACTGGGGCCTCTCATATGGTAAACGGGTGCTCTATCCATTGCGCCACACCCGCTTCCTGCCCTGAGGTTGCTGCATCAGCCCACCGCTCCGCTCAGGGCGGCGTGCCCTCACAAGGAGGCCTTGGGACGCGAACCCGGGCCTCCCATATGGTAAACGGGGGCTCTATCCACTGAGCCACACCCGCTTCCCTAGGTCAAAGGCTTTAAATGATCAGAATTGTTTATAAAATACTCCAGAATTTCTGCTTCTACCCAAATTGTTCTTAAACCATAACCTAACATTTTATCTTGGAAGAAATAATGCTACTTTTCTACACATGAATATCTGAAGAGTAAACTTTTTGGTTTTATGGCTGTTGGCATAGTGAGAGAAGAAATTTAGAAACATAAAGCCACGTACATTCTAAAGGCTGTAAAGACTCCCATTCCAGCAACCAGCAGGGCAACGAGGAGCGCGGAAGGGATAGCAACAGTCGAGACATTTATTCCTAAAGAGGGGAGAAAGTCACACATTACAGCTACAAGAACTGTACCCAGATTTCATTACCTAAAACTGATCACTCATTTGAAAGGGCTTGAACTGTTTAATATATGGAAAAATGGATACATACGAGACAATTACTGATATCTGAAAGCAAAAAGAGAGGATTCAAATTTTAGGGAAATAAGATGTATCTTTCTTTTTACTCAAAGGCAGTTTCCAGTGTTCCTTGGGGATTAATATTACTGTGAGCTTGTTGCTTGGCCCACTTTCGACTCCAACAATCAGAGTCATGGGAGAAGCATGACACTGGCCCAGCGGGTCAGGAGCTATGTGGACAGGTACACGATTTAAACACAGTGCGGAGCTCTGGGCTTGGCTCTGGAGCTGGTGGGCTTGGACCTGAACAATCACAGAGGCCCGGGCAACCCTGGCTGTCTCACTGGCAGAGCTTTGGAAGTGTGGACCCAAAGGAAATGCAGCCTGCTGACCTCAAACTGCGTTTCTGTCAAGCTGCACGTTTTCCAGTAACTCTGCTTTTAAAAAAGAAGGGGGTCACGTTAACAGCCAATGAAGCAGGCTCCAGGTTTGTAGAAATCAGGCAAACTAAAAGAAAAATGTTTGTTCTTCACCTTTCTTTCTATGTGATCCCTGAGAAGAAAACAAAGGGATGTGCACGAAGGAAAATGTAGTTCTATGACAGGGAGGGTAAAGAACTTAGATGTGAACAAAAATTTATGTAAATAATGGCAGCATTATTTTTAAGAGTGAAAATTTTGGAAAAATATAGCATCCGACAATAGGGGAATGGTTGACTAAATGATGGTACATTCATATGGTAAAATACTCTAAAGCTACTAATAATTGTGTTTTTCAATTATTTAATAACATTGAAAAATGCTCATAATATGGTGTTAAGTGAAAAATACGCTACACAATATACAGAGTATACGGTACACTACCATTTTTGCCTTAAAGTTATAAAGATAGTTGACTGCATACAGTAGGATATGAATGATGATCATCTATGGGTGCTGATTTTAATTTTCTTCTAATGTTTCCAAGCTTTATAAAATTAACATGCAAATTATTTTACATCCTGAAAAAAATAAATGTACTTTTAATGTTCATTACTTTTTACATTCATGTTCAAAATCTAAAAAGTATATAAAGGTATGGAATGAAATGTCTCCCTTCTACCTCTGTTCTTCTCCCCAAATTATGTTCCTTGATGTTCTTCTAGAGATAATTCATGCATAAAAAGCAAAAATGTGTATTTATGTACTTTCTCCCTTTTTATGCAAATGGTAGCATCAAATATATATTGTTCTAACCCTTGCCTATTTTTTTAAAGTTGTCAATATATCTCAGAGAGCTTTCCATATTACTAGTAAAAGGAGTAGCCTCATTTTTCTGGCTGCAGGGTATTACTTGCATGAATATGCTATTTTATTTTTCCATAAAATATTTACCTAATGTTTGAAGGACACACAAATTTGTTTCCAATCTTTTTCTACTTACAATGTTGCTATGAATAGCTGTAGATATACATCAACTTACATAAATGCAAGTAACTCTGGACTGTCTGCCTCCACACATTTATATGGCAGAAAACCACATTTTGTTGAAGCTACTGTTATCCTGGGTGGGGTGCCAGTTATGCTTCTTATGAAGTCACAAAACAATAGCTGCTCTACCTGTGGGCATTTCTTCTGAGGGGATGGGGTTTGTGATTGTCTCATCTTCTCTCTCAGTTGAAACACGAGTAGTTTGACTTGTCTTGAGCCACAGAAACGAGTCATTACCTGAGAGGGGGGATGTTGGAAACCACATTAGTGACAATAGTCTGTGAAAGGAGATGACCAGACTTGGGTAACTCATGGATTCACCCTGAGCCCTACTGTGGCATTTTGATATTATTTATGAATTCCAAAAAGAAATATCGATTATGTTTGTAAACTGTTCTGTTCCTCTGGCATGATAACTCTTTGATTGTATTAGATTCAGCTGAGATGTCTGATTAAATTATGATAAGATTAGGGCTTTGATCCAACCACATCATTAGAGTATGACTCAGCATCGAGTCCCAGCCCCCTTGGGGATAAAACAGACTCTCACACGGAAGTAGACACATAGAAGCAGATATGCGGAAGAGAGTGTGCTCCATAGACACGGCCCCGGGAGGAGAGATGAGCCTGACAGTGTACAGCTGACCTTGTGGAGAGACCAGAGCAGCTGAGCCCGGAAAGAAACAAGCCCCAGGGAGAGTGAAGAGCCTTAAGCCAGTCTACAGCTG
>JAQZBX010068011.1:0-15827 GCA_029593785.1 Cabassous unicinctus
CACCACCATTTATTAACAAAATTTTCCCATTGTCCAAAATAGAATCTTGGTCATTTTGAGACTCTACTCCCTGTTCTCAATTCCTAAACAGTCCCCTGTTAAACTACATGCTAGACTCTAATGGGTGAGTTTGCCTATTCAATTCTTCCATATCAGTGAGTATATGATATACAACATTAGTTGTAATGTTAGTATTGAGTTATCACAGAGCATAGCTACTGATTCACATATAAAAAAGATTTGGAAGGAACTTAGAAGCAATTTTATAGATCAAAAATTTTCTCAAATTTATATAGTGTTTTGATCTTCAGTGGTGATAGAATCCTGAAATCCCAGTATGTTCAATGAATGTTTATTGAATGAATAAATGGTTACTATTGACTTCCTGTCAATTATATTAAGAATCCAGTATGTGTCCATAGTTTAGACATCATGGCAAATACAAAAAATTTTCTACTTTGAATAAAAAAATTATAGATATGATTTTTAGCAGATAAAATTGATCTGTCCTTCTCTCTATAAAGAAGAAAAAATGATTATCAACTTTTAATTACTATTGTCCTTTAACTATATTATTATATTTGATCTTTTAATAAAGTATTTGTACTTTTACCTGGCTGCTTTACTTTGAAAATTGTGTAGAATTCTTATGATAGGTATTTACTAAATTTATGTTAGTAATCATTGCTTATCTTTATGGGCTGTAACTATAATGAAAGAAAAGCAAGAGCATCAATAAATCTATATATTTAAATCAATAAATTTATATCTTATTTTAAAATATCATTAAGAATTGCTAAAAAGATAAAACCTCTAAGCCAATAGAGGAATACCACATTTTATTGCACTTTATTCTATGGTACTTCACAGATATTGTTGTTGTTTTTTAATTGAAGGGTTGTGGCAAAAGTGCATTGAGCTTGTGGATGGGCACCACTTTTCTAATAATGTACTTACACTATATCTGTGTATCCCATTTTGGTATTTCTGAAATATTTCAGCCTTTTCACTTTTATTCTCTGTGTTATGGTGATCTGTGAGCTATTATCTTTGATGTTATTAATGCAATTGCTTTGGGACACTAAACACTATGCCCATGTGAGTTGGTGAATTTAATCAATAAATTCGCTTAGTCAAGATAGGCCACAATCTAAACATCCTGTGTCAAACAGGCAAGTTATGAATGCAAAAGAAAAAGTTTTAAGGGAAATTATAAGTTCTGCTCAAGTGAACACCTGAATGATAAGGAAGAGAAGCAGCCTTATTGTTGATATGGAGAAAGTTGTAGTTGTCTGGATAGAAGATAGAAATGGAATAGCCACATTTCCTTAAGCCAAATCCTAAAGAAGAGTAATCCACTAACTCTCTTCAGTTCTATGAAGGATGAGGGAGGTGAGGAAGATGCAGAAGAAAGGTTTGAAGCCAGCAGAGAATGGTTCATAAGATTTAAAGTATCAAGCTGCATAACATAAAAGTGCAAGGTGAAGCAGCAAGTGCTGATGTAGAAGCTGCAGCAAGTGATCCAGAAGACCTAGTTCAGGTCATCGATGAAGGTGGCTACACTAAACAACAGATTTGAAATGTAGATGAAGAGACTTTTTTCATAGTTAGTGAGGGGAAGCCAATGACTGGCTTCAAAGCATCAAAGGACAGGTTGACTCTTTTTAGGGTTATTGCAGCTGGTGACTTTAAATTGAAGCCAATCTGAAGATCCTAGAGCCCTTAAGAATTATGCTACCCTTACTCCTTACTCTGCCTGTGCTCTCTAAATGGAAAAACAAAGATTGGATGACAAAATAAGTATTTACATCATTTTTTAATGAATATTTTAAGCTCACTATTGAGAGGTACTTTTCAGAAAAAGAAATTCTTTTTAAAATATAAGTGTTCATTGTCAATGTATCAGGTCACCCAAGAGCTCTTATGGAGATGTACAATGAGATAAATGTTGTTCTCATGCCTGCTAACACAACATCCATTCTGTAGCACATAAATCAAGGAGTACTTTTGACTTTAAAGTCTTAGTATTTAAGAAATACATTTTGTTAGGTTATATACTGCCATAGATAATGATTCCTTTGATAGATCTGGGCAAAAACAATTGAAAACTTTGTGTAATAGATTCAATATTCTAGATTCCATTAAGAACATTCTAGCTCATGGGAGGAGGTTAATATATAAATATTCACATGAATTTGGAAGATGTTGATTCCAGCCCTCATGGATAACATTGAGGGGTTCATGGGAATGGGCTACTGAAATCACAAGCTTCTCATTTTGGTTGCTCATTATGCAACCAAATAGCTCTTATTCAACCTTGTAGTACATAGAATATTTGTTAGAAGAGATGCATTAGAAGAGTAAGCTAGAGGAAATGAGATAATATATATGGGGAAGATTTATGTGGAATATAGGTAATCTCTACTCTTCCTCAATGTTTTGCAGTGTAATGTGAAATTTAGTTTTCTTCAGATTGCAGTGACTGCGTAACTCACATATTGGGGTGTGTTAGTAGACTGCATGAAATATAATGATAATAGAAATGAAAGCCTCAGCCATTATTTGAGCATCTTTAACATTGTGAAATATTCACATGTTTTTTTTTTCATTTTATTCAAACAATGTCTTTATGAAGCAATACTTTTATTTTCCCCATTTTACAGATAGAGAAACAGAGTTACAAAGAAGTCAAGTAAGTAACTTGCCAGAGTTATCAGGTTGGTAAGTGGCAGAACCAGAGCCAGTTTTCAAATCAATACATTCTGTTTCCAGAGCTCAGAATCTTAACCACTGCAATAAGCTGCCACACATTATTTAGCCTCCTCAGTATAAGAAAGTAGTGCTTAGAACACTGCCCACCTGGTAGCACCTCACCCACCCCAGGTAGTTTTCTATGCCTTGAATTCAAACTCTCCAAGAGAATAACATGACGGGTTCTGAGAATTAGCATTTTTAATACACCTTCCATAGGGCAAACTTGCTATGCCAAATCACTTCTTGTGGGTCAGGCAGTGATTACTGTTACAATCTGCTGCATCCAGAGGCAATGCATTCAATATTTAGACAGTCAAAGGGATTTATGTGGCAGCAATTAGAGAGTTGTGGATGCCTTTCTAGTAAGGTGGTCATTGGACTATTAGCTTCTCATTATAAATCAGATGGAGAAGTCATGAGCTTTTATGTAATTTGTTCAACATCATCCAATTTTCATTTTGTCAGATCCCAAATGTGAATCAAAGTTGGTGGAATCTGATAGTTTCTTCTTTCATTCCAAGCATGATACTTTCTATGTATGTGTATTTAAATATGTATATATGTATATATGTATGTATGTATGTATGTATGATGTATCTATCTATGTATCTATTGGAAATTGAATCATGTGCCCCACTAAAGGCATATTCAAGTACTGAACTCAGATATTGTGTGTGTGGACCCATTTATATATAGGAACATTGTAGATGTTCTGAACAGATAAACTGTGAGCCCATTTGTGCATAGGGCCTTCAACCAGTGTATTTAGATGATGGCAAATTGAATCAGTTGTCTCTTAACCATATGACTGTAGTACTCATAAGCAAAAGAAATTGAGACACAGTGGGTCAGTAAAAATCAAAAGTCAAAATGCTTTCTGATTCTGTAAAGGATGATAGCATAAATAAAATAAACAGAAATGAAAATTGAACATTTTTTCAGTGATCTGTTATTCCTCATAAATACAGCCTGCTTCCTCTTTTAGGAATAACTAGCAGTATTATAGCATATTGAAGGACAAAGAAAAATAAGTATTACATAAATAAATGTGTCTGTGATATTAAATAATATTTTATTGACACTCAGGCTCACTAACCATATAGAATATGTCTTTTAATTCTGATTTTTGTTTTTTGCTAACATATTCTATCACTTTTTGTTAGACGGTGAAGACTGACTTCACCCTAATTTTTGATGTACAGAAATCATGGTGTGCTGTTTTTCTCTTTCAGTATCTTAAATACATCATGCAAGATGATGACATAACAGGAGAGTGACACAAGGGAAAGCCAAGGTGAGACACACTGAGAAACCAGAAACTGAGTTGGCACAGGTGTAGGATGCTCTCTCCCACATCAGAGTTTCCCAGGATCAAATCCCAGTGAAGATAGGAAGAGAAGGATGAGAGAAGGGGGCAGGAAACAGACACAGAGAATTGCCAAATAAATGGACACAAAACAGCAAAAAAAAAACTGGAAGGAAGGGGGTTCAAATGGATAAAAAGTAAATAAATAAATAAATCTTTTTAAAACATAAATCATATCACTTTCTTCTTACCTCTATGGTTTCTGATGAGTGGTTTAAACTTATCTTAATCTCTTTCTACTTTCAGAATCCTCTATCCCTGATATTTGTCATTCTGAATATTAGGTGTCTCGGTGTAGGTCTATTCAGATTTATTCTTTTTGAGATGTATTGTCCTTCTTGGATATTGGTATTTATGTGTTTCATAAAAACACAAAAAATACTTTCTATTTCTTTTCATAGAAATTATTAGGAGAAGAAAAAAAGGTTTTTCCTAAGCTCCCTGATCTGCCCTGCACCTCCCCCAGGACCTATGGAAAAATGGCTAGATGTAACAAGACAGTCACAACAAATATTTTATTTATTAATTTGATATTACCATCCTGAGGTATGAAAATATACACTGAACAAATAGACACAAATAGGGAGTTGGACACAAAAACACAGAACTCACTAATGTTATTTATAATTTTCATTCTCTTATAAAATAAGTTTAACTTTAAAATAACATTATATTCAAAAGATCTCCTTGAAGGCCATTTCTGATTAATCTGCACTGTGCGCATGTGGTTTTCTGCAAGAATTTGTTATTTGTTGGCTCTCAAAAGCTTTAAAATACAATCTACAATATTTTCTTTTCCCTCAGAGCTTTTCTTATTTCCCATTTTGACTTTGACTGACCTCAGATGAACAACACCAATTAGAGTATATACTTACTGAGGAGCACACTCAACTTTTGTAACAAAATACAAATGAGAGAAATGCTCCTAGGGAAGACAGATTTCTTTGTTTTCTGTATACAGGATCAGGCTCCCAGACTACAGAAAGAAATTCACATCAAGGGAGAAGGATCCTTACCAGGGAAATGAGAATACAACTCTTCTATTACAAACTGTGCCAGGATTGTACTCAGAAACACTTAGGTGTGTGGGGTGGGTTAAAGCATGGCACTGTTGAATGCAGTAGGTTAATCAGTTTTTAAAACAATACAAAGATCTTGAAACCCAAATAAACAGTTATTGAAGTAAATTAACTTATATATTAAGGTAAATCTTGCATATTCATTTAACGCCTCATGTCATATAGAAGTTTTCTTTAATATTTCAATGTGTACCCCTGATCCTGTCAGCTTTCCAGTATGGTTCAAGTAATAGTGGACAAATCAATTAAATTAAAATACCATCCTTCCAAGATTTAACTCTAGATGGCCCATAGAAGTGAAAATGAAATATTCATAATAATTATATTTAAAGCATATTCTGGAAGTATTATCTTGGGAATTAATGATACATAAAATTTCGGTAAGTATAAATATATGGGAATAATTTACTTAATTCACTAAGTACTCAATTAAAAAGATTAACTAAAAAATCATCACTCAGAATTATTTTAAGAGATGAAATACATCAGGTAACCTGCTCTGTTCATGGATGTTCAGGGTTTAGCTGTAAACCTGACTCAAACCTGCACTTTACTTTAGGATGTTGAGCCTCAGAGCTGAACTCTACTACTCCCCTGGGACCAAATGATTTTGAGGATGTCCCAAACCTCTTGGGGTGTTGCCTGGGACTGAATGTGGGATTAGACACACAGGGGCCACTTGGAAAATGCTGAATTGCAAACTCTAATTCTGTCTTTTGCCTGCTGTGACTATTTTTTTTCATACAACTTTCAGCTTCCCCTCAGTTAACACAACTACTTTCTTGAGCACTTTCCTCTTGGGAGCTAAACCACTGTTATGGAAGGAAATGGTGATTTCCATTTTTTTCTCTGGGTCTTTGGTTCTTTTCCTGTATGAGTCACACATTTGTTGTGTATAGCTCTTGTTTTCATAAACTTTGTTGATTGTCTCCTCTAATTGTAAGATGGATTTTCTCTCCTGCATTGATTTTCTGTGAAGTTACATTTCATATTACTGATGTTCTTTGGGCAGTATTCAGAGTTTCAACTGATGCTTTTGAATGACACACTCAGTCTCTGAATTTTCACAGTGTAAAGATGACTACTTTTGTTGGGGACTTTTGAATATAAGCAACTCCTTCACTTGATTTTCTTCACATACCATTCTTTTTCTTTTTTTAATTATTTTTTTTTAATTTAAAGAATTTTTAGATTATATAAGTGTTACATAAAAAATATAGGGGATTCCCATATGCCCCAATCCCTCCCCTCCCACACTTTCCCACATTAACAACATCATTCATTAGTGTGGTACACTTGTTGCAATTGATGAACACATATTGAAGCATTGCTACTAACTCTGGACTATAGTTTACATTATAGTTTGCATTCTGTCCTGCACAATTTTGTAAATCTTGACAAAATATATAATGGCCTATATCCATCATTTCCATGTCATGCAGGACAATTTCAATGTCCCAAAAATGTTCCCATAGTACACCTATTCTTATCTGTCCCTTCTCTCAGAACCTTTGGTGCCCATTGTCTTTACAACAATGATAATAGTTCTTCCAATGCCAGAATAATAATAGGTCTATAATAGAATAATAATAAGTCTACTTTACTCCATTATTCATGCCCTAATCTTGAGTATTTTGGGATGGTTATGCCCACTCTATTTCTAATTGAGAGGAGGCTTAGCTCCCATGATGCAGATGCATGAAACTATCTTACTTGCAGTTGCAGACACTCTTTGTTCCTAAGGATGCATGCTGTCCATTATCATGTACTTGTTGGTTGTCCTGGGTGAGTCCAATGAACTGCAGAGTACAACTCTGCTGAGATTCTGGGCTCAATTGACACATGGATGGACCAAAGATTTAAGTCCCTTGGACATATATCTAGCAAGTATAATATTATTTATAGGCTCAAATAAAAGTGGCAGAAGACCCATGAGTAGGGAGCTATAAATGAGTCTAACACTGTTACACTGGGGAGCATAAATTCCAAAGTATGGCCCACTAACTGCGCACTGAATTCCTGAGATTTTTTGCCCTGTTTATAGTGTCTGGATGTCTCTAGAGTCCTCAGGAGCCCTCCTGTTTGAGGCATTGTTTACTGTGGCAGTCAATGAGATCCTGTTGAGATGTGCATAAGAATAACCTCTGGAAAGACCTCCCAACTCACATTGAAATCTCTTAGCCATTGTGACAGTTTGATATAGTTATAAATTCCAAAAATAGATATTGGATTATGCTTGTAAACTGTCTGTTCCTCTGGGCATGATTAAGTTTTGATTAGGACTTTGATTGGGCCACATCAGTAGGACTCAGAGATAAAATTACATGGCTGAGCAGAGGAGTTATTTGGAGTTTTAATGCTGGAACCCAGGGAAGCAAGCATGCAGAGTAGCTTGGTCATGAGAAAAGAGAGAAAGCCTCAGGAAGAGATGAGCTGTTTGCCTGATAGTCTATGGCTGGCCTTGTGGAGAGATGCAAGCCTAAGCCCAAGGAGATGCAAGCCCCAGGAAGAAAGGAACCCAGGAAGCCTGAACCCTGGCAGACATTGGCAGCCATCTTGCTCAAACACATGACCATAGACTTTGGTGAGGGAAGTAACTTACACTTTATGGCCTGGTAACAGTAAGTCCCCCTCCAGGGGAAAGTTTGTTCAATTATATACTGGGTTTGGCTAAGAGAGAGACCACATTCGACTAACGATGAGGCTTTCAGGAGGTAAAACTAGGGCAATATATAATGTTAGGCTAAGTTTCAGTTTCAGAAGAAAAAGTTCATAAATACAATCATCAATATCAAGGGCCTGGTGTAATGGTCTGTCTTCCTTCACTGGGAACTGCCTTGTACTTGGGGAATTCTTGCTCTCTATTAGAGAATATAGCAGATCTCACTAGAATGGTTATTCAACACTCTTTTGGTTATTGTATGGGTCTCCACCCACCAATACAATGCCCCATGAACACTTGAACATATTTATATGCCTTAGAGACCTGCCTTAGGTGAACAACTCCCCATTCATCCCCCATCACCAACACCCCATACCAGTGATCCTCCCCTGCCACAGTTTTGACCCTTCTGTGATCCAAAACCTCTCCAATATGAAGCCAATAAAATACCAAATGAAATTAATAACAAAATGAAATTATATTTATAAAAATAACAAATAAACACAAAAATATTTAAAATACTTAAAAAATATTTTACACATTGTGTCTTTCATCACTGTAAGATCTGTTGTTTTGTACATGCAGTGACATTTTCTTCCATTTATTCCCCCAGTGCCTTATTTTTTAAATTTTCTCTTCAAAGCAGTTTTAGTTTACAGAAAAGTCACACAGAGAATATAGAGGATTCCCATATAACCAATGCCCTCACCTTTCACCCCTCCCCATTGATAATGTTTTACATGTGAATGGTACATTTGTTACAATTGATGTAAAAATATTGAAGCATTGCTACTAACCATGGTCAATGGTTTACATTATGGCCTACATTTTTGACCTTACACTTTAATACATTTTGATGAAATTTAAAGTGGCCTGTATCAGTTATTGCAAGATCATACAGAACATTTCTAATGCCCTAAAAGCACCCTATTTTCCATCCATCCTATTCTTCCCTCACGCTCCCCTGGGAGCCTATAATCACAAAGTTTCAGTTTTTGAAGAATAAGATTCATAATTACTTGCAATAATATTGAGGGCTTGATTATTGGGCTATTTTCTTTTATTAGGCTCTGCCTATGTTCTTGAGGGATTCTTGACCCTCTCATCTTCATATACCTTTTAAAATATTCCTTTTTTCTCCTCAAAGTTTTTTAAAGGAAATATTTAAGATAATAGCATCAATAGTTCCTTCAAATTGGCTTTTGACTGATATTTTGGTCTCCACATTCTAATTCACTATTTTTGTTTCCATTGAGTTGGCTGTGTCATCCTGATCCTGAACTACCAAAAGGGGACCAAAGGGGACTATTCACATTTTAGAAATTATGATGACACACTACATTGCATTTGTGATTCCCATCATTCCTTCCAGTATCATATCCACCTCCACCTCTCCTTCTGTTTCCCATCATGTTTCAGTTCACCAACCCCTACATGGAATTCCCACTTTTTCTCTCATGTAAAATGATAGTTAGTCCTATTCCATACCTCATAGAGTGTGGAGAGGAAAACAGAGGATAGTGCAAATGAAACACTGAGAACAGTGCATGGCACACCAATGTACCAAAGATGTCATCTCTAAAGGGAACTGTTTGCCTCCACCCCAAAATCTGCATAGTGACTTACCCTAAAGGGGAATTGTGACAATCAGCCCAAAGTATGGGTCTCATATTAACCACAGTAGACCTTAGATTAGCAGGCTGTTATCCCTGATGTTCTCAGCTTTCTTCAAACTCATTATAATAGGCCTAACTTCCCTATCTACTTGCATTCCCTCTGCCCTGCTTGGGACTTCCAATGATGTTTGGCATCTAAATAATATCATTCCTATATTCTACCTGTAAAGCCATGATGTTTACAGCCTGGCTTTGGATTGGTTCCTTCTATATAACCATACAGCTTAGGGTTCAGGAGAAGAGCCATCTTCTGTACAATGGAAGAAACCATATTACCCAAGGGCAATAATTTTCATTCTTCACATACTAAGAAAGAGCATGTATAAGTATTTACCAGCAAGACACACATTCTCCATGGGCCAAGATTTACATTGCTGCAGGCCCAACAATTGTGTTTTGAGTGTCCAAAGCTAAAAAATGAACTCTAATTTATTGTTGAATTAGAGGGCTCTTTCATGTGTTTTTCCCTTTCACATATCTTTGGATTATCAATATGTTTTTTTTTTAATTACACAAATGCATGAGATGTCAATAAGAAAATGTACACAGTGTCTGAAGCCTCACTAATTCATTTAATAGGATTTTTGTTTTGAATTAGTTATGTTGGGTTTTAAATATTGTTACTGGTGGAGGTTATATGTGACATAATGTGGAAGTGAGACCATAAATGCATGAGGAAAGAAAGTTTGTTACTCACATGTTCCAGAGAGAGTTAGAGGTGCCCTGAGTACCAAAGTAAGCACAATAGACTTCCTTGGTTCAGCCAGCAGGTGGGGACCACACAAGCAGAGTAACAGAGACCCACGGGCTTGTCCTTTTTATGATTCTGGGTGAGGGTTAGCAGATTTCCCACAGGCGTCAATGACTGGTTATTTATTGCAAAGACCCCCATAAAGGGAAAGGTACTGGCAGTCTGTGAGCCATGGTGATGCTTAGCTAATAATTTGGGGTCAGCTGTTTGTTCTGGCTCAAGCGTGTCGGTGGATCTGGTGGTGGCTGTGGATCTGTGTTTAAACTCTGGGGATGATAAGACCAGGAGTATATAATAGTTTATTAACTAGGCCAAAATGGATGTGGAGGCAAACAGCTTAACCAAAGTAAGATGGACACCAAGACAGCATACGAAAATTTTTGAAAAGTTATGAGAAAGTGCCTCCTTCAAGGCTTCTTTGTGAGCATCACTTAAAAATAGAATGAAAAAAAAATTTCTACCAATCCTAAATTCAAATGATTTCTTCTCTTTGTCATCATATAAAATGGGAAAATAATCCAAAGCATGCTGAGTTATTCATATAACAATTCTGGAAGTTATTTGCACATTCTATTATTATTTATCTATTATTTAAATATTTACCACTTTTCTGAAGTTTTTGAAATACAAGTATTGAAGATTCTATTATAAAGTACTCAGAAACTTTTAATAGAATTAAGATGACAAAGTAAATGGAAATGTAAATTTTAATGTCTATTGCATATGTACTTTTGTTTAAAGGGAAAAAGGCATGTTGGGGCTCTGATAGGTAGCTCTGGATGTTGTTTTTGTAATGGAAATGACTTATAAGTGAGCAAGGCTTATACAGTTATTGTTTTAGTATGTGTATGGGTAAGCACCAAGTCCCTCATTGGGGAACCCAAAACACCCTTTTAATTCTACTTTAGTATGTGCTTTCATGCATCCCTGAATATAATGTGGTAAATCCATTTCTTAAATGTATTTTCAACATTGTTTATAAGATTTTAAAATTTTTTACACAGACCTTGGACATCCTAAAAGAAATATGTAGCATTTGTACCTTTAAAAATATGCAGAATAATGGGTTCAACAGATGCGTTATATTAATTACAGGTAGATACAGTGAGATTGTCAAATACAAAAGTATAAATATGGTAGCATTTCTGCTCAAGGCTGATGAAGGAAACCCACAAATAACCTGTCTTAGTTCATGAAAATAATATTGCTGCCTCCTCACATTTCACAAATATAAATAAAACACATGATGTTTAATTTTCTATCCCAATTTTATAAGAATATATAGTTGCAAACAAAATCCATACAGTAAACATTCTGGGATTTAGTTGTTCATTTATTAAATTGTACTGTATGAAATAGCATTTAGTATGTTCTTCATGGAAGGGTTCTGGGGTAACTGCACACAACTGAAGGATAGTTTTCCCCATATAAGATGTGTGGGATAAATGGAGAAAGACTGATTCTATGTGAAGGCATGCCCAGTTATGAATGATTTCCTCTGTTTTTACAATTGATAATAGGACAATGATTTTACTTGGTCTCACAAAAAGAAACAAACAAAATAAGTGGATTGTCATCAGTGTAATGAGATTCTGGATCTTTGAATACAAAATTAGACATGGAAGCTGCAGATAAAAATATTACAACTGTAGAATATATAGCCTTATCTTGGGATAAGTGTACATGAGTACACCATTGCAGAGTACCCCACATCATATTACCACATCTAACTGTGAATGTTCATGTGGGGAGAAGGTATTATTATCAGATTTTGTCTATGTTCTTGACAATGCTACAAAAATGAATTTCAACAGTACATTGGGTTACTTAGTCCAGTAATTTATAAAGGTATGGTGAGAAAAGAAATGTGAGAAAATAACAGATCATAGGTCCCAGGTAGAGAGAAAGGGGCTAATAAAGAGGGCTGACTTATAGAATACAATTTCCCATTATACATTATAAATCCCTAGGTTTATTTGCATAGTGATCAGCCAGGGGGGAGGGCAAAGACCAGAATAGGATATTTTTGGTTTTATGCTTACTTTTTAAACTATTAATTATTCCACCCCTTTGCTAATGACATAGGAGGATTCCCAGCAGTTTGCTGTTTTGAATGATTACTCCACCCATCAATCACCCAGGAGTGCCCAATGATAAGGCCCCTGGAGAATATCTGGGGCTTCTCCTGGCTTCCAGAGGATATCTTGTTCTGAATAGGAGAATCTCATGAGGGTCTTCCAGCAGCCATCTTAGTTGTATTGATGTCCACATGGACTTTTTGCCAGGTTCCAGATCCATTTATTGATTCTCTATCTAGCCTGTTTCAGCATGGTATTGTTTGGGTGCCTCAGATTCACATGGGGCCATGTGGGCTTAGAGTGATCTCATCTAATGGACCAGTCTGTACTTGATATAATTAAACTTTTCCATTTCACCATTGAACATTACAAAAACACCCATTTATATTAGCATAGTGACCATAGTAAAGCCAGGGAGCATTAGTTCACACAACCTGTCAAACTGTCTTCCCCCCAATAGAACCACTGATGGTCTCTTCTGGTTGCCAGGAACTTGATTTTCTTTGAGATAGAACATTCACAGGTTTACAAGCTGGCAGCTGTAGACCAAAAGCTTCTTGAGATAGGTAGAGTTGTAGGTATTTTTTAAATCATGGAAGACCTACTGAAGGCCATAAAAATGTCTTTGCAGCTACTTCTAGAACTTCTGGCCAGTGTTCTGATGGTCTTGTCAGAAATCTGGAGGCACAGCCCAATTATATTAAAGTTTTCCTTGGAAATCTTGCTATATGCTACTTTGATTAGTATCATATTAAAATTCTGCTGGCACAGTTTGAAGGAGAAAAAGCTAGCCAAGCACCTTTCTGTGCAACATGAAGATTGTCTTAAAATCAGTGAGAAGATTGGATAGATAATTATATTGTGTAAAGAACTTAGGACACCTGCAGTGGAGACCAGTATTCCAATGTTACAAACTTTGTGCTTGGCAGTACTTAATAAAGATGCAAATAGATTCCTCATTTCAATGGAAAATGTAGGAAATATTCTGTACAAAGGATACACAAGTGAGCTGACTAAGTTTCCATTCAACAGCATGATGATGGCTCATTTTCAAGGAAACACACTCTCTCCCTGTCAGGGACCTGAATCCTGCCCCTTCAGTGAGACCTGGGTGAAGATCATCTTAAATTTATCTCAGAAGAATGGCAAATAATGCCAGAAAGAGACACTTAATGATGTGGATGAAAATGCTCAGCTTCAGGAGACCTTAAAGTTTTTGTCTTGGAAGATGCTAGATGGAATGAAAGTATGCAGGAACTTAAAAAACAGAAAAAAAAGCTTCAAAATTCCACAATGCAGTTAGAACTCATTGTCAATGATAAAGACAGCCAGTTAACATATTTGATAGGAACAGTTCTGAAGTTGATAACTGTACTTGCTGCCTGTGAAGTTTACATGCCTGCTATCAACTTGGAATTAGAGGAAAAAAGTGAATCTGTGAAAGGAGATCAGCCTCCTAAGATACATGTGAATGTACCAAATCTCATCGATGCTGTAACCATAAATGTTAATGTAAACAGACTTAAAAAGGAAAAGCAAATGATATATAAAAATTTGTGTAAGGAAAGTCAAGGCAATGAAGCACTTACACATCAAAATATACATCTGGAAACTGAGCAAACATCTCTAAAGCAGGAAAATAAAAACCTAGAAAAGCAGATAAAAAAGTTTCACCAGAAACTGCAAATTCTTCCAGAAGTACATCAGCAATACCTCCTGCAACTTACCCTCGAGTCAATCCAACAGGGAACTTAGAAATACAGAAAATAATTACCCCGGTGAATGAAAATATTGGTTTTATACAAAAACAACTTGAAACATACTGAAGGATGACAGCACACCTGGAAAATGAACTGGAGAGCATTGCTTCTCATTATGAAAGGTGGACTAGTTACTATGATAGAAAAACTCTTGAAAGTTGCCTGGCAACTCTAGCTACAGAGAGGAAGTTCAATGGGTTAAGACTGGAAAATGAGCAGAACAAGCAAACGTTGTCAGAGATAAATGGTAATATCCAGTGCACCCCATGTGTTCCTTTTCCCCCACTATTGCATATGCTGCCCAGTGCAGAGACTGAGGAGGTTCAGGGAAACCCCTGTATCATCAGTTCTCTTGTGGGAGAGGAGGGGAGAGCAGTGATGGCTCAGGAATCCAGGATGATTTTCATGTTTGACTCCCCTCTTTATCAGCCAGTCCCTGAGCATTCAAAAGCACAATAGGACCTCCAGCATATTTTATTTTTTCAAAGTGATCACGCTTAATGTATTTTAGTCTGTATGTTAATTAAGGCATTTTTATTGATGCTTTATAGAATTACACACAGTTTTCCATAATATATTTAGTTGATATATTATTCATAAATATACACTGTTTTTCATTTTGTTGAACCTCATAGAATTAGATTAAAAGTATTTCCTTTTCAATGATCAAATTTTTCCACCATTACTTTCTGCATAATTAAAATGGAAAATGAGTAGTTAAAGATGATTGTAAACTTCAAGTCTGTTTCTGATATATGAGGCAGGATTTTTAAAAATGTAGAGGTTACTTAATATTTGCAGCATTAAATATTGAATGATAAAAAAATAACAGTAAAAACAAAAATATTGCATAATACACTTAATTATTTTATTAATGACACCCTGAATTAACTGATCCGTTTTTGGGAAGTGAAATTTTGCAACTATTTATTTCTTATTTCTTCTTAAAATGTTATATTGTTCACAATATTCATTGTAGTTCAAATATTTCAAAATTTTCCTCATTGCAATAAGAGTTTTCTTAACTATTCTCTATACTGTATTCTGTTGTCATTTGTAATGAATTTCTTGAAACCAAGAAAAATTTCTTTTAATTTCCATTTCTTTGTAATGGTTACTTTTTTTTTCCCTTAAAGCTTGGATACCATGTTTTTAATTAAAAAATGGATTAGAAATCCAGCATTATTTCATTTCCTAAAAGATTTCCTGCTGTTCACTTTTACTAGTTACATGTGATGTTTCATTTACCACTTAACTGCAATTTGTGTTAGGTTCCTTTCCAATGACTTTGGAAATGGTCAATGTTTCATTATACATTCTATAACTTCTATAGATATTCATTCTCCTTATGAAATTTCCCTCAGTATTTTGTATGACGCTTCTTGAAGAGAAGACCAATAACAATTGCTTACTTTAACTCTTAACCAGAGATAATCCATCATTTTTATGGGTTTAATAAAATCTTTCTAGATTAATTTTGTGATCTATCATTATTTGATTGCTGGTTCATATCCACAAATGTAGGTGTGCCTAGATAATTAAGAACTATTTTATATATTCATTAGAGTTTCTTCTTCTATAGGTGATAAATTTATTTTAGACATGTCTTTAGACATATCAACTTGTTTATAATTATGATTCTATGCAATTTGAGATATTAATCATTGTTTCCTTATTTATCATCTTCTTTTTTTTTTTTTT